>JAJHUR010139439.1:0-13253 GCA_027495735.1 Lutjanus campechanus
TTGAAATGCTCCTTACCACAGATAAATATTACCAGTGGATACACTGTTTTTTCCCCACTGTTTTTTTCCCCTGATGTGCAAAGGATATGCACAAGTAGTATGTTGAAATTATGACATCCATACTCCCTACACTTGCAGCTGAATGGCTTGTGAATGAGCATTTGTCAGCTAGTTATCAAATCATTTCAATTCAATTCCTCTTTCTCTCATCCACTTGGAGAATAACTAAAGTGTCTTTATAAAGTCGTTGAACCAAATGTCAATTAAAAATTTGGTCTCCTCTTTTCCTGAATGTGCGGCCGTGGCTCATTTTGATTTGAAATGTTCTTCCTTTTTCAGTACTGATGATAGCTTGCCAAAACTTCCAGTAATTGGTCTGAAAAAATGTTGTCACACGAACGACAATTAAAAGGATACTCCACTTTAGTTTCAGTAGTTTCAGTAGTTTCAGTTTCAGCAGAAAACAGGATAGCAGCCTCATCCAGTACAATGGCAGTGAACGGTGACCACGGTTAAAACGTTAAAAAAAGCACACAAAACAAACACAAAATGTCTCCATCCTGCTTGTGTGGTGTAATCCAAGTGTCCGCGAGCCGCAACATTAAAAATTAACCGCAAAAGACGCCATTTATGCCATGTTTTTAGCAGAAATGTCAACTGTAGCATGTAGCCGGTAGGATGTAAACATGGCGTCGATCTTGCGAGACTTCCGCACGTGCGTCCATTAAGATATAAACGAAGTCTCGCGTGATCGACGCCATGTTTACATCCTACCGGCTACATGCTACAGTTGACATTTCGGCTAAAAACATGGCGTAAATGGCGTTTTATCCGTGGTCACTATTCACTGCCATTGTACAGGATGAGGCTGCTACCCTGTTTTCTGCTGAAACTCCAGGATTGTTTTGTGAACTGGAGATCTTCACCCATCATCACATCGGCATAGAGGTGAGTACATACTGAGTGGCTTATCATGTAAAGTGGAGTATCCTTTTAAATTTGATCCGAGCAGAGACCACCTCTTTCGGTCGGACCGAGGTTCAGCTGGGAGGTTTCATACCTGTGAGTCTAGTTTGGACCAAACTGAAAAGTAAAAAAGTCCAAACCAAACGAGGCGGATATGAAAGGTTCCTTAATAACTTGTGGCATTTTTAATCTAAAATATTGATTTGTGCAGCTTTAAAATACACCTTTAGGAACACTTATTTATAATAAATGGGTCAACAGTGTATTTTTTAATGCATTTCTTTATGTGCACTTTGTGTCTGATGGGATTGTGGCTGAGTAAACAGCTCCAGCACAACATCTACTGAGCTTTTCAGTGCTCCATTGATTTTTACATATTGTAGCCGGTCAGACCAATGAGAGCATATAAACTGTATACAGAGGAATCAATGCCATGTTTGGACAGATGTGCAGAGTCAATGCATACACGAACAGTTTGACAAAGAAATGAACTGACTGGGCACTGAGGTGACTGATGGATCACCCTGGTTAAACAGAGATGTAGCTCCAGAGAAGCACTCGGGCCATGAGTGTGCATGAATGTGGAACAAAAAGCTCACAGGGGGCACTACAGTCATGCTGCTGGTGCAGTGTGTGCAATGCAGAGCCCCTGTGTGTTTTTTTTTTCTCATGCGAGTTGAAACAGCCACTAGATGGAGTGATCGCTCCAACAGCCCCCCAGTCACGCAGATATCTGCATGCCACTGGTGTATTATAACTTAAACAAGCTTGAAATAAAGTGAAATAGGAGTGTGTGCATGTGCATGTGTGTCTGCGATGAGAGCACGAAAGGACATCATTCAGTCTGTTCATGAGCAAACAGTCCAGATGCCTCGTCTTATCCATGGAGACCTAATTAAGAGTGATGTCTGTTGAAGGGTACAATGGCAAATAAAGTTCCTAACAAGTCCCCACATCTGCTGCACTCCAGTCTTCCTGCACCTCTCAGCCTCACCTGGAACAATAATGATTTCCCCGAGGTGCAGTGACACCAGGCCCGTGGCATCGATGTGTTTGTCCACACCAAGGAGACGGCAAGAATTCACCTTTTCACTTCACTGACCAGCAGCGATAAAACTCCAACCAATCCCACGTCTTTACAGATCACACAACAGTCAAGAGAGCTTGTACAAGATTATTATTAGACCAGACAAGCAGTGTGTTGAAATGTGGGTGTTTGGTGTTGATTTTTCACCTAGAAATCAATAGAGATATCATTACATTATCAGTATTAGTGGCAGCTGTGTTATAGTAGATCAGTTCTTGTGTGAAAATGATATTAAAGGTACAGTTCACCCCAAAATCAAAAATACACATTTTTCCTCTGGTCTGTAGCGCTATTTATCCATCTAGATTGTTTTGGTGTGAGTTGCAGAGTTTTTGAGATATCAGCCACATGTCTGTCTTGTCTCAAATATAACAGGTGGTGCTTGGCATGTGGTGCTCAACACGCCAATCATTTGAGAAACTCACATATTTTCTTTCCACAGCACCAAATCCAAAAAAGTTGGGATGTAGATTTCACCATCTACAATCTACAAATGACCTTCGACTCTTCAGGCGGCACTGCGTTAAAAACTGGCACTAATGTCTGAAGGATACTACATTGGCTCAGGAATACTTGTCAGGAAACACACTTCTTTGCTGCATCTACAAATGTAAGTTAAGACTCCACCATGAAAAGTGAAAGCTGTATATCAACAACATCCAGAAATACCACCACATTCTCTGGGCTCGTGCTCATCTGAGAGGGACTGATGCAAAGTGTACTGTGGTCTGAAGAGTCCACATTTCAGAAATCATACACACATATTGAGTTACTGCATCATGATCCCTAAAAAGACATTGCAGTTTGCTTTTTCAAATGTATTTTTGTGGCACTTTTAGCAACACAAGCTGAGTGCCATCTAGTTCCATTATATTCAGAAGAAGAGAGACATCTCTATGGGAGGTATCTCCAAAACTTGGCAACTCACACCCAAAGAATCTAGACAGATAAATAGCTCTACAGGCAAGAGGGAAAATATGTTTTTTGAATTTCAGGGTGAACTATCCCTTTAAATACTGAGAACAGATTTGTCTGTGTATAACAGATGTATGCTGCAGATTTGGAGGCAAAGTTACGACTGGCTTACAAACAAAGGAAGATATAAACATGCATATACATATACATATATATTTAAATATATGAAGGTAGGAACACACATAAACACAGTCACTTTATCTCCATAACGTGGGTTAATGTATCACTTAATTACACAGGCGGCCCTCCTGTCTCCATGATATTAAATTAAGATGATGAGAGATTAAATTAACAGAATCTCTGCCTCACAGGAGTGCTGAAGTGCTGTAGGAGTGTGCCAGTGGAAGTGAATGATGAAATGCGTTCGGATGATGCTATGATTCATATCTGAGATCTGAGAGCAGCATCGGGGCTGGAGACGATACCACACCGTAGAAGAGTTGACAAAAGAGGAACATAGACAAAACTGTCATCTGCCCTACTTCAGTAGCTTCTAAAGTGCTTTCTCAGGTGGATGGCTGGAGGGCGGATGCTGAGGGAAAAGCGCATCAGTGCAGTTAAACAGAGCAGCTCATGGATGGATTCTTTTCAAAGCCCTGCCTCCCACAAGCAGCCAGGTTTTGATATCCTGCCTCTCCAGTGGCATCTCACAAATGATTACCTCATTTACTTGCAGAGAAAAACTCTCCAAATTGAAACTCTTGCTGATTTCAGACAACAGGGCCTCAGGTGGCGCTGCTGTCTCTTCGTTTATTTACCGGCTTTATGCTTTTATTGTCACTGCAACCAGGCTTGAGGGCTCCATTGAAAGCTTATCTTGGGGTGTACATTTATTTTGAAATAGATGAAGATGTGGAGAGCCGCGCAGCTCAGAACGAGATTTGTCTGTTTTGCTCCGGGATTGTTTGGCAGATGGAGGCGGAGATACGGACGACACACTTTTAGAAATACAGGTACTAAAAGGGTTCTTCCTGAGGGGCTGAGATTCTACCCAGAACCATTTGCTTCTGAAGAACCTTTTTTTTTGAAGAAAGGGGTTGTCAAGGGTTCTTTTTAAGACTAAGGGTTCCATTAAGAACCCTTTTTTATCCAAAGAACAGTTTTTGGAAGAAATAATTCCCTTTTCCTTTTGTCAAGGGCTCCTTGCACCATAAGGGTTCTCAATGGAACCCCCTAGGTCTAGTTCTCAGTACTACCCCCTGAGTGTGCCCTAGACAGATCCTTTGGAACAAAAAAAGGTTCTTGATAAAACCCTTGGAATATAATAAGGTTCTTGGGAGAACCACCTTGATTGTTTCTAGATAAAACCCTTTGAATATAAAAAGGTTCCAGATAGAATGCCCTGAGTGTGTTCTAGATAAAACCCTTGGACCAAAAAAAGATTCTCAGTAGAACCCACTTGGTGGTTTCTTGATAAAAATGTTTTCAATATGAAAAAGTTCTCAGTAAAATCCCAAGTGTGTTTTAGATAAAAACCCTTCAAATATAAAAAGGATCTTGATAAGAGAGGGTTCTGAGTGGAACCATTACACCGAGGATTTTCTGTAAAAGCTCTCATGGCACTTTTCCACCAAATTAGCTCTGGTTCTTGAACCGGTTCTGTTCAGGATCCTCGGAACCTTGGTGCTCTCTGGCAAACCAGCCCCGTCTTTCCACCAGTTCTAGGTGGAACCCTTGTAAGCAAGGATTTCATCAACAGAGGGCGCTGCAGAACACATGATGTCCCACAGAATATGACACAATTTGATTCCTAAAGAAAACCTGCATAATTTTGGTTGCAGTTGGGAACCAACTTTTTTGGTTCCGAACCAGAACGAACTAGTTTATATTTGGTTGAAATGCTCTGAATGGTTCAAAATTAGATGCATGAACCAGAATGGCGCCTGTTCCATGTTGGTGGAAACGGCTTATCATAGGGGGCTTCTAGATGAAAGCTTTCACGGATGGCTCTGAGTGGAACCCTTTGGTTCTAGTGATCACCTTTATTTCTAAGAGTGCAGCTGCCAAGGTCACAGAAAGGCATCTCGTGCTGTCATGAGGGACACCTGAGCTGTTATTGCGTGTTAACCTGAACCTGCCTGTTCATTCTGCACGCTCCACGAGGAGATCCTGCTCGCTGTGTAATTCATTTCCTCCTTGTCTCCACGCATAAAACAGCCCGCCATTGTTTTGGCTGCATCACATTTCCATGTCTATAACGTTGTTGTCCCACTTTTCAAAGGAGGCTCATCACCTGACTGTTGCTGGTTCAGTCAGCACACACTGACACTGTAATTGGGTTAAACAAAAAGACTCAAAATAGACTGCAGCCTGTTCCTTCAGGAGCCCTCCTGCTCCCCCTGTTGCCATGCCTGAAACCACAGCACTGATTCAACATTGGATCCCAGTCATGCAGAGTCAACATATCCTGTTCATATTCACGAGAGAAAGGCCAGCCAACCAGGGAGCAGAATACAAACGGCAGCTTCACAGGGAAGCCTCGTGCATGTGAATGTTTGATTTATTTTCTGCTGTTCTCTCTCAGGGAGGCGTTTGCTGCTTAAGGCAAAGCATCTTTCCACAGACGAGACGTAAGCATCGCCGTGGCAACATTTAATAAACATGTCATTGTGTATTGAAAAAACAACAACACATTTTCTCGTATAAGAATTTCCATGAGGGACTTTAGAATATGTGCCTGGATGTTTTATTGTGCTTTACAGCAATCCCAAACAGATTTTCATGGGTTTACTCTGTGTTTTTTTTTCTTTCTGCAGAAGCATACTACTAGTTCTAGCAAGAGAAAGTCTCTCACTATATTGTGTATTTACCCTCCTTAAGCTCAATCCGCAGCCTTTAGAAAAATCAATGCTCTGTGCTGGAGTTCCAATACAAAGCAGCACATAGGTGGATTCGTGTTTGATTTTTGTGGTAATGTGGGTATTTAAAGTAAGTGAAGAAAATGGCAGTGTTTGCTAGTGATTATCCGCATGCTGTTGTACAGCCAAGAGTGCATCACATGTTTTATAGATATATGGGGTATGAATCATAAACATGTTTATCTCCCCAGTTCTGCATTTCTGAAGAATCCCAGGGGCCAACACGAACATGCAGGACTGTGTGTTATTGAGGGCTCAGAGGAGCACAGATGATTAGAAAGCAATTAATTAAGAAAAATGAAAATTACGACTTTAAAATAAATGAATTCATGAAGTTGAATCAAATAAAAAACATTTGTAAATGGCAAAATAATTGATGCATAGCTAAATGAGTATTAATACCTAATTAAATGGCGCAACTGGTAAATCAATTTTATGACACAATTTTTAATGAGGAAATAAACAGCTAAATTTAAACTACATAGGCATATGCATTTTACAAAACATGAAGTGTAATTATTTTTCTCAAATGGCACGGGCCAATTCACTCCCTTAAAGGGACAGTTCAGCCCAAAATCAAAAAGGTACATTTGAAGACAGTCCACAGAACTAGTTGTGTTGTTTTTTTTATTTCTACAATATAATCTACCAGAATCTACATCTTTCTACCAATGTTTTGTGACTTTTCCACCTTGTGTCCACACTACTCTACATTTTAGGACACCTAAAACAGAGGCTTTAAGAAACATGTTTCAGTTTTAAAACTACGGTTTAGGGTTTTAGTCTGGATGGGCAGAAATGTTTAGAAACAAAGACACAGACGCCCACATTCACACCCTGATTGGGTCTTATTAGTCCCTGCGTGTTGCTCCCTGATGTGTCATGCACGTTCACAGGATCCCCTTTACTAGAAGAAAACAACAGACATCATCCAGTGCATAACTTCCCATGAGAAGCAGGTAAAATGTTCTTTATATTTCCCTGCCAAAAACACATTCCTGACAGTGTCCTGGCTGTGCGTGTCCTCTTTTGTCTGCAGTGTGACAGGTGCATTGCACACGTACACAGATTGTTGCACATTTAAGCATTAAAATGTGATAAAATGTGATGTTAATGTGAAACCAGCACCTCATATGAATTTTAGAGCAAATAAATCAAAAAACGTGTTACCCTTTTGTATTTTAAATATGTATTTTAAATATTTGTATTCCGCATATACCCCATTCTGACTGTATTTCTGCCAAGTAAACAGTAATGATTTTTGGGCGTCAGTTTTTGCACTTTATGATGCACTGGATCACATTTCTCCAATGTTTATACGTCTATGCTGTAACATTTTATATGACTGTTCTCTCTTGTTCTCTTGCATGTCTGCCGTTCTATGAGTCATTGTTACTGGACTTAATCTGACTTGACTGACAGGAGTGTAAAATTATATTGCCTTTTTTTCTTTGTCTCTGTGTGACTGTGGACGTGTGCATGTGTGTGTGTGTGTGTCTGTTTGTGTGTGGGCGAGTGGATGGTTCTTTAAAATGCATCACAACTCATCAGGCCCTTTCAGCGCTCGGTTTGCTTGAGTTTAGCCCTCATTGATGATTCTGACGGTGCAACTCACTCAAAGGGCACAAAGCCTCAGCTCATGCATAACATAGACAAAATTCACGTCAAATATTTCAGTCCATTCTTGTTATTTTAAAAGGAATTTTTAAGCCGTATTGACCCGTACTAAGTCCAGCCCCTTTTGGAACTTTCTGGCTGATCTCTTTTAACATTTTGTTTGTTTGATGTGGAATTATGTATTGATTGTATTGTTGTGTGTTGAGTTGAGTGTGTTCTCCCCATACACCAGTGCCAAAGATGAATTTCTATTTTATGTTAAATAATCTGAATCTGAATCTAACCAAGTATTTTTGGTGCTTAAACATACCTGTTTTGAGTGGTGTATCACGTTGCCCAAGTATGTCTCTCTTGTAGCTTCAGTGAGTCCACAGATAGACCTACTTGATGTGGTAGACTTGTATATGTTGAAAAGAAAACCACATTTTGAAGATGGTTCAAACATGTTGCTGGGGAACCTGTAAAAGACACATATACTCACACCCTAAATTAGCTAATTTTTGCAAAACTCTAGCTAACTAGCTAGCTAATCTATATCTATCTAGTTACATCTGATAGCTAAAGTTAGCAAAATGCTAACTGACTTGCTGTGACTATATGTTTTTACAGGCCCCACAACATCATCTTTTAATCTTTTAATCTTTAAAATTTGCACATAACATATAGCACACTACATGCAGGAAACAGGAAAAGGCTAAGTTGACTGAGGTTCTGCCAGCTACCAACAGGGTTGCAAAAGTTACTTTAAAAATGTATTTTAATTATCTGTTAAATTTTTTTTAAATCAGTAATCTAATCCAGGTATCACAATATAAAACTAATATGATTACCTCAGTACTAAATATGGTGAAATTGTTTAGCCTAATGTTTTATGTTTTTTGCAGGTTTATTAATTGTTTGCCCACCTGTTCCTTCCTTTGTTATGTGCAAATGTACATTTAGATTAATAGCAGTAATGAAAAACATCTAAACATACTTTGTTAAGTACGCTACTCAAACTTCACACTCAACCTTCAAGTAAACTGACATAAACCCGTCTGGGGCTTATGTTTTTACCCACACAACATCCTTCTCATCAGCATCACCACCTCCGGTTCCCAAATAATTATCAATAGTACTAGTAATAGTGTTTCCAGGTTTGCTAGCTAGCTGCATTTTTCTGTGTAGCTACTGTCAGTGGTTCGTCTCAAACGTGAGTATTTGGTCTTACCTGTAAATGTGTCTTTAAATTAGATGCTGAGTTCTTGGATGACGACTGTATTTTCACAGCTGGAAGATAAAACTGTCACTGTACTGTGATGTTGTTCCTTTCTCATCATTTAAAGACAAAATAATTGAATAGTTGAAATAATTTCCACCCAGTGAAGCATTTTCTCACCAGAGGCCGTGATAATGACTTGACTGTAAGATTAGCTGGTTTTACTGAGGACCAAAATTGTGTTGTGATGTGTGCACACTGTGCATGGTAGTCTATCGTTCCTTATTTTAAAATGTATTGTAAAAGTGTAATCCTGCCATTGGAGCACAGAGCAAAAAGGGGGATAAAGTGTTCAAGCCCTCATTACCAGCAACTCGTCTCAATGTTTTCTCTCGGCTCACATGTCCTTCTATGGCAAAGTTTTGTAACTGCTAAAGTCACAGTCAAGTAAAGAAAGATTTCAGTTGCATTTCTGAATAATACATGCTCCACAGGATTCTTGGAAGTTCTCTGTATTAACATGTGTGTTGTGCGGATATTAATATTTCTGAACAATATCATACTGAGCTGACGGCGTGGAATGACAGTTAACACAGCAGGAGCAGAAGTTTTTCCACTACAGAGGAAACTTCTCCCTCTGAGCTACTTCAAACCAACCACAAGGAAAACGTAGGTAACGCCGGGGACGAAACAAAACTCGTGTGGTTTTCGCAGCTCGGCAAAATATACTCAGCCCGGCGGGGGTCAGTGAGTGGGTGATCTGAGACGCCGTTTGAAGGATGAAGGAGGATAAGCAGCGAGACAGCGTCCCTACAAACCTCAATGACACTTTTGATTTTTTTTTATTACTTGACCTTTGCAAAAGAGGAACATGTAAACCTACTTTTCACCACTACAAGGCTGCGCTTTATGCATTCATGTGATGTCTTGAGGATTTTCTACTTTATTTGTTTGTTTGTTTGTGCAGAAAACACATGCTTTGTAGTGGTGGATGACAGACTCGGCTGTAAGTACACTTGTAAATGTACAAAGTGTTCCAGATAAAAAGATCATTTGGACAACAAGATACATTCACAATGAAATATTACATCCTCATATTGCAGTCACAAGTCTTCCTGCATTCAAGCTCAAAGAATATTGAAGATTATTACCATGGAAACAGTACAGTGCACAAAACAATATAGATAATGGTAAATAGCCTGAACCTCAGCATCCTCGATAATAATGTCATATACTAGATTATTATATGTGGGGTTGTACACACAATGTTTTTATTAAGCAAACTACCTAATATTTCATCGAAGTAAAAGTAATAGAGATGTGCTCATTCTATATAATATAAGACAGAAACTTGCAGACTAACTCGCCAAGAATAAAAGAGAGAAAAGCCTCCCTGATTATTCTTGCTTCTGCACAATCAAGGTCATCTCTAGACTTTTCATTAGCATGGAATTGGTATGAATTATAGGGAGTAAAATGCACAGTGCTGAGAGGTTTCAGCCACAGTAAAATATCTCTGAGGCTGGAATATTTCCTTGGGTTTGTGAGCCCATTATTATTGGCACTTTTCTTCCATCTTCCATCTTTTACATTGCTCAGTAATGTTACATCTAGAACACCCATTCTTGAGAATTGGGATAGGTCATGTCCTTCCAAAAAAAAACAAAAGTAGAAGAAGAAGAAAGAACATAAAAAAATATTAATACTAGCTAAATAACACCCTAATTTAATTTTTCTTTGGTAAGAATATGTTCTTTACGGGATTATATACATGTCATTTATGAAATGTTTTGTTTAGCTTAATTTGTTTTAATTTCTAAAGTTACCCTGTGCGGGAAAACACACTTGTCCCAGACAAGAATTCACAGCTTCAAACAATTAGAAATATGTTAAAAGCCTTCTCTTTCTTAAAAAAAAGAAGGTTTTTTTTAAAAATGAAAATGTTGGCTCTCAGGTTGTGTCCCAGATTTCTATCCCCTTTGTCAGATTTTTACAAATACATATTTAATCAGGCATAAAATGGGTTAGCTAGGGACGTACCTGGGACATACCAAGGACCTCTGTCTCACTTCCTGGTTTAAAAAAAGGCGGAAATACTGCTCAAGTACAAAGGAAGGAATAGCTGAACAAAGGATTAATAAACCCACAACAAACCTAAAACATCTATGGATGCATTGTATCAGAATAGATTTAAAGTAACCCTCCCAACCCTGGTTAATAGCCAAGAGGTTGGTCTTAATTGAAGAGTAAAAATCGAAACCCCAAAGATTTTGTCCCAGTTCTCCAGAATGAGTGAGAACCCATTTTAAGAGACAAGAGGAGACCAGATCTATCCATTTTGTTGATCATTATTTAGCTCATCCCAGCACCCGCTAATGATGATAATTGAAGACAAAGCCGCCCAGGTGACAACTTGGCATCGCCCGCTCATTAATCTATTTATTTTACACTCAGATTAATGTGCTGCCTGTGATCCTGGTGGCCCCTGCTCTGCGGGGACCTCCGTCACGTGCTCAGGTCATGGACACCTCCGGCTCCTGCTCCCCCGCACTGCTGGAACAACTGCACAAGAATCTGGGCTATGTGGAAAAAACAAAACAAAAACCAGAGTGACTGATAATGTCGCTCTGGCTGGCTGCCAAATGGAAAATAAAGATGTAATTAGAAAGTAAAATGAACATAGATCTGCTACTGTACGCATATTTTATCGTGCATTCCCAGAGCGCACACAGCAGCCACACAATACAGCGCTGGCACGCACAAATAAATGGCTTTGTGCTCCAACAAACAAAAATCAATAATGATTTCACACAGCTAATCAAACATGATCTCTTTGGATTTTGGACAGGAAAGCAGTTGATTCGAATTGAATAAACCCTATTCAGTGCTAAAACAGTCACTTTGCCCTCTCAGCAAGCCGTTTTATTGAATAGATCTGAGCTTCTCACGGGTAACTTAAAATACTCATCGAGCCAGCGCCAGGAAAACAGAGCCTACAAAACATTTTCTTTCTTCTCTCTTTTTGCCTCTCGACTTCTCCGTGAGTCACTGCGTGTATTGTTGCCTCATGACGCTCTCTTGTGTTCCTTTTCTAATCCGAGGTTTATGACTCGGGCTGCACAGGTTCGGGTGTCTAATGGGAGTTGTGATGATGAACGCTGAGGCATTGACACAAGGATGATTTATAGTACAGTAGACACCGGAGGTGTGCACGGGCTGTGCCACCCGGGGAGATGCCTTCCATCACATCTCATTTGCATTCGGTCGATTTCTGTGCCGACGATGACTCACACTGCTAATGAGGCACCCACAGGACAGAAGAGTGTTCGGCTCACAGTTACACCGGTGTTTTATCCTTCACTGCAAACGTGTGAACAGCTCCTGACTCCATCCTACAAACGCATGGAGGCTGATTGATCTGTTCAGGTACATAATAGCTTTTAGACATGTTTGTTATCATACAAGGTCATCTGGTTGTACACAGAAAGAAAACCTGTCATACCTCATTTCTTTTTTCTTTTCTGTTTTTTTTTTGTGTGTGCAAATATTAGATGTGTTTATTTACATTTTTACGTGTTGTTATTATTTGAGAATTGGGACAAATCATGTCCTATCAAAACACCAACCCTCTAATTCCATTTTTTTTTTTTGGTGAAAATGTATTTTTAAAGGGTTTATATAGGGTTTTCTTTAATTTAGAAAATTTCTAAACTTGCTCTGTGTCAGAAAACATCCCTGTCCCAGACAAGGATTCACAAATTCAAACTATCTGAAATGTGTTAAAACCCAAAATATAAAACTAAACTAGCAATACCTACTGATAACATGGGTATAAAAATAATTCTAATATACTCATCTTTCTTTTAAAGTAGATTTTTTTTTATGAAAAAGTCGTCCCTTTAAAGTTGTGTCCCAGAATTCCCCATTTCTTTTACTTTTTTCTCTTTTTTTTGCAAAAATTACATGCATTTATTTATTTATTTTTTCATTTATTTGAGAATTGGAACATATGTCCTACCAAAAAACTTTTATCCTTTATCTTACCTTAATCCTTAAAAATCTTCTAAAAACTAGCAATAGTGCTGCAGTCACTAATAACCAGGTCCAAAAGCAGAGACAGTCTCAGAATAGATTTTAAAATTTGAAAGACCACTTTTAAAGGTCCAGTGTGTAAGATTTGTGGACATTTACTTGCAGAATTTAACAGAGATGGAACATAATATAGATGTTTTCATTTGTGTTTACAGAATGGGACAAACCAGACAATGGCTCTAGAAATGCCTGAGGTTCTCCTCAATGCTCGGAGGGTAAGAGTGTTCGCAATGTGCAAGCATCTGCAAAAAAGTTATCAATGCACATTGCAGCCTATCTTATATTGGTAAAACCTTTCTGTGCACTTTCCTCCTCACTGTCCTCACCCTCACTCTCACTTCTCCTTGCAGGGCTGCTGCCGTAGCAGCTCGTTGTCTTCCTCACTACTAAATTCTAATTCATCCTCATTCAACTGGGAGTCACTAATTCTCCCTCCTTAGTCTTTGCAGAGCCATAGAAT
>JAJHUR010139440.1:0-32758 GCA_027495735.1 Lutjanus campechanus
TTGACCTGTTGACCTTTGAGTTTAGGCTGCATTAATGCAAACTGATATTAAAGCAATGAGATTAAGTACATCTGACTGGGGGAAATTATGTTCATCAAACTTAACTTGATTTGAAAAAACTTAAATCATTTGTGCGTTACCAAATGAAGTAATTTTTTTAAAGCTGGTCCAACACTCTTTTTTTCAGTGTAGAAACTGAACTCATTTAGTTGTAAAGCTCAGTTACACTTGAGGAAAGAGCCTCCGCTTTACACAACATTGACAGCATCACAAAGTGTTGAACAATGACCCACAGTGGGACGTGGCTAGGTTTGAAAACTGCATTTATTAGCCCAGCAGCAGCATGATAGATTGCTGGACAGGTTTTCCACTGCATGCTTCAAAGAGGATAAAATGAGGGACAAATTTCAATGCAAACAACCTCTATGTGGCAGTAGCTTAGCTGCAGATGTCCCCAGAATGCAAATGCACTACCAGTGACCTGGCAACAAAAATGATAAATAAATTTTGTCTTCTCTTTACTGTATTTGTTTTTGTGTTCAGTGGGGATTAGTGTTAAATCTACATGGGCAAAACTGAGGTTGTAACCTTGTGATTACTTCAAAGAGGGGTGGGGTGAGGGAAATGGGGAGAGTGGGTGTCTCCGAAAGAATACTTGTAAAGCTCACTTATCCCTACTGTTACAACTGGACTAATATATATTCAACAAAATAATCAAGCGCTGACAAAGCCTTGCCAAAGCACCAGCAATTACATCTCCAAACATTCGCGTGGCCACTCGTGAGGGCACTATTAATCCTCCACAATTGATCATGGAGGATTTCTCCACCTGTGGTATTTTAGGGTAGGCAGAGACACGCTAACTGTCTTATAGGCACACCAGCATACGCTCCTTGCACACTATCAGCAACTACTGTTTTAGATCACACTTTTAACAAGGAACAAACAATTGTACAAGCAATCGATGTTCCTCAGATCCCCGCTCCACAGTCACACCTCGTTTAATCAACAGAATTGTTTTCAATGAAAACAATCTCCGGGCTGTAGAGCTACTCAGTGTCTCAGAAAGAACCACTCGGCGGGCTTCCACACTGATTTGATTGTTGCACACACAAAGGTAGCTAGACCACCGCAGCTATGGGGGATGATTGAATTATTCAGTTTGGCAGAGATTTGGCAGCAATTGTGTGGAGTGTTGCCTTGAGTGGAGTGCAACAGAAAGACAGCATCTTCTTGTTTCCTGCACCACTGCACAGCACACATGCATAAATAGCCCCTGCTTAGACAGTCAGTCAGCATCGCTTCAGGAAAACTTCACATCATACCCTGAACATGCTCGCTGCTTGGCTAATTGACCTACACATCCCCATAGACATTAAAGAATAAATATAAAGCATTTATAGTGTTTGTATTTAAACATTTAAATGGGAATGATGGTTTTTAGGAGATGTACAAAACCCCAAAATACAATTTCCATGTTTAAGACACCGTATGTGGGTGTAAAAAAACAAAAAACAAAAAAACAAAACAAAAAAACAAAACAAAACAAAAACAAATGTGTTGGAATTTTATGAAAGAATCATCATAGTTGAATTCACAGCTTGAGTTAGAGGTAGAAACAAATCCATACAGGTTTTAAATAACTGATTTCCTCTCATAAAATACTTTAAATACTTAAAGACACAACTAATTTGCAACAGCAAATATGTTTTGAGGGAAATGTCATCCTGACCAAAGTACACTATTTATTAGACATTTATTTATGAGACATGAGATTCTTTAATGAACATTTAACCAAAATCACAATCTCTCCCTAACCGTAAATGAGTGTAACAAGTGCACATCTAAAAATGAGTACTGCAGTCCAAATAGTAAGCTAGAGCAATAGACTACATATTAAGGTTTAAATCCTATTTCATATACGATCTATGGTTGAAGCCAGTTGTTTCCCCCCAGCTGCTGCTCCCCAGACTCAAGAAGGCTCAGGTAGGTTGCAGGAATGCGGCAGGAGTGCAAGACGAGCGCAGCATTATACTCTGACAATGACAAGCACCAGTGAGTGCTACACTATAAGTTGATCAGCTTTTGATTGTCTTTCAATGTAAAGCTAAGCCCATTGTCCCAAAAACAAAAGTCCACTGCTCTGAAAATACACACTCTGGAGTTGAAGTTCTGACACCGCCTGCTTTCTGCCTGCCACACTGCATTAACATATTGTTCAATTTAACTGTTATAACCACCTGCTCCCTCTAAAAGATTATTAAGGATTTCTTACCACTCATATACAGACACTTACTCGTTCAACAAAAAATCAACATCAATTTTAACTCTATTTAAAATGAAACAGGCAAACAAAAATAATCAAGCAGGACACCACGACTGTAGTGTTGTCAGAGTAGTGAGTATTTCAACTTAAAATGTTTCCTTAATCTTTGATGACATAATCATGGTCTTTTTCGTGGTGCACTTTGTGGACCTGATCACCCCCCTGTGACTTAAAGATGGTAACCAACATAAATGCAACATTTTATTAATTCAAATAAATGTTGTCTCTGAACATAATCCAAGCAGTGTTTACGTTTCCCTCAAAACATATTTGCTGTCACAAAAACAGCAAAAAATAAATAAATAAATAAATAAATAAATAAATAAAAAAAAAAATAAAAATAAAAAAGAAGCATAATATCTGGGAGACAGAGTTCCTCAATGCACATTGCTTTAAAAAAGTTAGCTGAGGCAGCAACTGTAGCGATCTTTTATTTTAAACAATCTGTGATCTTGAATTGTCATTCTATACTGCCTGCAGTGGATAACCATGATCTCAGCAGAGAATATGAATGACATGTAAAATCAATGTAATGTGAAGAGAAATATGGGACTTGCCATCTTGATAACTCCTCTGCAACATGAATAACGAATATGTTCCAGTTTTATGTTACATTTATCAGAGGGGAAGAATTGATAATAGGGGTGAGGTACTGATTGCGCTGATTGTATTCTCAAGGTTGTGGAAAGTCACTGGCCTGCCATGTGCACTTTTGTTCCAGAATGACAAACTATATGTGCAGTTTCCGATTCATCATAGAACTTATCATTTATAACTGATAATAAACATGTACATTAAACTGCAGTGCATCTAAATGTTTTATTATTACAGGAAACTGCTGCATAACAAGATTTACTGAAAAAGCCTAAAGTCATACTGTGAAAAAAAGAAATAAAAAAATACAATTAATGAAGACCATATGGACAGCCTCAGCAATGGGAGGGGGGAGGGGGGGTCTGTATATGTTCCTCCATCTGCAGACATATCATTGCATTAAATGTAATCAAACTACATATAGCTAACTTCCCGGCCTGTTAGATGAAATTCAATACTCCTTCCTCATAAATCATGAATCAATATGTCAGCAAAGAAACCCTGGAAACACTTCCCTCAGTGACATACTGTAATACAACCAAGGGACAACCTTTAAAAGACATTTTATAGATGATAAAAATCACCGGGAATACACTTAATGTGAGCTGACCAAAGTCACAAGCACATGCTGAGACCCGTAACAATTGCACATCTCTGTGGGAACACAGGAGCAACAACAAGGTGGTCCAAAGACGTACCAAAGACATTTTCTCTTATATTAACCAGACTGGCAACTCCTGCCTCCACTAAATCTTCCTCCTTTCCTCCCTTCTTTGTCTTTCTCACCTTTGACTTTGCACTCCAAAGCCGAGGAAAAATCCATTTATCGCCTACTCTATCTCCACGCACAAATGTTAAGACTCATTAATGCTGTGGCTTTGTTGGAGTTTTTTTTTAATGTATTTATGGCTCAAAAAATCATTACCTAATTAAACATAACATGAAGAATCAAATAATTTATTTAGCTCAAAGAGATACAACTACCTTGTGATCTACCCAAGCTCACTGTTTTTTAAGTAAGAATGAGGCATTTAGCAGGTTTACATTTATCTATTAATAGAAAGCTGACATTTCTGCACTCTCTATATGAGAATGTTCTACTTGAGCATGCACCATTTTCTCAAATCACCGAGGACACTTCCCCCGAGGGAACTGATTAGCTCTTTCTCAGTTTTAAAATATGAAGTAACTTTGATAAGCAATTAAACATTTTCTGTTGTCTCGACTCTGGCTTTGTTTTATGCCTTTCAAGTCTGTATTTTTGGATCAAATCCGCATAAACACCGCATAACACAATGTTAGAGCGCTGGTTATTGTACCCTCTAGCATCAATCTTCCTCTCAGATGTGTAAAACCCTGTGTTTGTGCACTACTGTACATCATAATAGCAGGGTTATCATTATCAAATCATCATTATCAGCTCTCATGGAGGAGAAACATTAAAAAAAAAAAAAAAAGTTGTGTTGTTCCAAAAAAAGCTCCTGTTGTTTTCTGTCTGTGCACTTCAAAGGATGTGCTCCCACCAAATTTCCATAACTTTTTATCTGTAATCTGTTCCTAATGAGCGATGTATATCTAAACCTTTTCTTTGTTTCGTCCTGGTTAAGTGCTATATTGTTACAGAATGTAGAAGAAAAGAGGTATAGGCAGTTTTTCTATGGCTGAAATGAGCCAATTAATGGTGTCCAAACCAACACAGCCACACACACTTCTACAGGCCACAGCCTGTTTGACATATACTATACTGTATGCTACTGGCTGACTGTAAACAAATTATTACTCTACAACATGTGTTTTGCCTCATTTCAGTCTTACTGTTCTCACCGAGCAGACACAGTATAGTGTGCAGAAAACTGAGCTGACTGAGTGATGCAGACTAATATTGAATGCTCAAAAACAATGAATAAGAAGAGTCGTCAAAATATGCAATACAATGCAAAAGACTTTAATAAATTTCAGAAGCGCACACATACATAAACAAAACATTTACAGTTTTCTCCACACTGGCAAATCAAAGTCAATTACAAAGATCATGTAAGGTGCATATTGTACTTCACATTGAATAAAAGTGAGGTTGTCTGTCTCCCTTACAAGGACAAAAGCTCTCCCCATGTATGAGTATTTTTTTTCTTCTTTTCCCCAAAGATCAGGCAAATCTAATCATTACACAGTGCTAGGATGCTATGTATATTTCATACTGTGGCTCCTACGCAGTAGTGAATACATTTGATACCATAATTACATGAATATACCTCCTTCAATAATAACAACCTGCCTCACAAAGAGGCAACACACATAAAATTAAAAGCTTTAAAATAGACATAGTCTGTAGAACTGTGACATGTTAAGACTGGACCTAAATCAAAAAGGCTTCCGGTCCGTGCAGTCGTTTCATTTAACTATATATAGTCTCTCACAGGAGGGGGGAACAGCCTCTGGTCCAGACCATCTGTACATTTCCAAATGAACACACAGGCTATGCCCATTTTAATGACTCTAATTCTATGGTTATATGTATGTACTGTAGGTGCCGTTTAGGCCTTACCTATCAAAGCAGTCTTTAGCTTACCAATTAACAGGACTATTGAACAACAATGCTGCTAACCCATCAAGCCAGTTACTGGTGTATACTGTAGAAATTATTCTAGTCAGGACATACTGTACCATAATGATTCTATAAGTGTAGAAACAGTAGAAGCAAAATGATGCTCTGAACAAAATGCCTAAGAAGTAGTAAGTGCACCATAGTGGATTTTCTGTCAAATGTTAACTTATTGCTGTTTTTAAACTCAAGCCTGGATTACCTTTTCATTTTGGTGTTCTTCTCATCAGAAAATTTCTTTTGTCAGTGTAAATAAGTGCACAAAGTCAAGTGTTTTTTTTTTGTTTTTTTTTTTGCTAAAGCCCACCAACTTGTATTAAAGACTGCCTGAGGATTATTATTATTCTTTTTTTTTTCATCCGGAGTCATTTTAATGTGGATGTCACAGGTTAAATCACTTCCGAATTGGAAGCAACACACAAAAGGTTAGGCTTAGTGCTCTTCAAATCTGCCCTACATAAACAGCTTTTGATTATAACCCCAGGAGTTAGTCCCCTGTGATTGTGGCTTAGCTCGACGTATTAAACTTGTCCTACCATTCCTCCCAGTGTAATAACAGCATGGCGATCAGTAGCGCAGCTGTAAAGCACTACTCATGTGGTCGCATTGTGGGGGCCATGCATATTTGTAGCCACACTCTTCATTAACAATGCTATCAGCGTGGCATCAAAAGTGGGACAGAAAAAGGTACACTGTGATGTGGGCTCAATACTAACGTAAGCCTACAGGTTGTAGACCTTGCAGCATAAATACATTATAAGTTCCATGAGCAAAGCCCAGATAGAGCAACGTCAAATAATACAAAAAAATCAGAAAGTAAGAAAATAAAATGGCCACCAGGCAGTTTTGAAAACAAGGCAAAGAAATGGAATCAATAAATATAAACACCATCAACTCTGTGATAGATATACATACATACATATAAACATACTTTACAGATCTACTGACTGTATTTGACACCTATTTTACAGAGTGGGTGCTGGAGTGGGACATTTTTCGAGGAGGGTTCAGGGCATACAGTATCATCCTCACTGACACAGGAAAGTAATAGCATAGGACTCAATAAAGCATTTTCAAACTTCCAACAGATTCACAAGAGGAGCTTTGTCAAGATTCAGGCAGGCAACATGAAGCGTCTCTCTTTTTCTGAGATTTTTTTTCTCCCCCCCCTTCTCCAAGTTCATCTTTTTCTCTCGATTGTATGAAGAGGTGGGGTTTGAGGCTGTAGAGACAGTAAAGTACTTGTTTCACCTCTTCAGTTCTCGCCTTCCTTCCTCCTTTCCTCCCTCTGCCCTCTCTCTGTCTCTCTTTTCTCTCTTTTTCTCTCTTTAGGTAGTGGGAGCTAGAGATTGATTTTAATCCTGTGGGAGCGAGCTGTACCTGTGCCACAGAGTGTGCCATAGTGTGGTGGTTTCAGTGCCGTCTCCTGAAATATAGAGAGACAGACAGATATAGGGAGATTGTAGTTACAATATCATCGAGCTCTGAGCAGCCTAAGCTGTAGCCTTATCAGTGCGAGGCTACGCTGAACACTGAATAAAAAAATCTCTGTGTAGAAGATAAAAAAAAGCATTCTTCAAGGCACGGCTGGCAATCAAGTCATTATCTTGTCAGGTTTCCTTGAAGAATGCTACAAGTGTCACAAGCTTGTGCATTTTTCCTGTACTTATCAGAGCATGCAATCTTATCCAATTATCACTCCCAATTTGTCTTTTTGTCTCCCACCACACTAGAGCAGCACTCTTCATTTCCCCCTCAAAAAGCCATTTGGATCAATTTAGGCCCACTCTTTCTTTCTTTCGGACCCTTGCCAGTGGGTCCTCTGATATGTACAGAATATGACATTTTGCTGTTCCTAAGACGGTTATAGCAACACATCTGCCAATATCTGAATCATGAGGAATAGGACCTGATAGTGCTTACATTAGCAAGGCACAGTGAGTACAGATGCAATGACTCAACAGAGATAAAACAAACAAACAAACAAACAAAACAAAACAAAACAAAAAAAACAAAAAACGACAAACAATGATATTAAAATAAAATAAAGCCATGATCAGTAGCTAGGATTTAATCCTGGCCTCAGATTTGATTAACAAGCCTACTTAGCCTTTTAAAATCATGGCTTCTACCCCTGGCTATACACCCACTATGAGTCAGCACAAGCGCTTTGTCATCAGACCCTGGGTGGCTAGTGCGAAAGGCCGATACGTCACCCACACAAATAAATGACGATATGTAAAAAAAATTTGTTCACTGCTGCCCTCGATATCTAATGCATTTATAATATGATCTTTTTTGTAACAAAGATAATACCATAAATTGCATTATAAATAAGGCATAACAACGACACAGGTCTCAGAGGTATTTAATCAAACTGTAATGCATGCGTACAAGTGATACTACAAAGACACTAACAGCAGTTTCTCCTATGTTGACTCGTAGGAGGTTACTTTCGTTAAGAAGTGACACTGCGTGCCCTGCGGCCCCAGAATTACGGGCCAAACAATAGAACGTGTTAGCCCTTTTATTCCCTGCATATTCATGGTGATGTCTGAGATCACTCAAGCAGGGTGGTACTCATTTGATCTGCCTCCGTTAAAGCACATACTCTCACAAGAGCTCCTCATCACTGGAGGCAGATTGACCTCTAATATCACAGGGTAGGGGTTAAAAGAAAATGATGAGATGCGTAAAAACTGAGAAGAGGAGGGAGGGGAGGGGAGCATTTGCGAATACAGCCCTCGCCGTATAATGAAGCCATATGGTGGCACAAATCTGTAGTCTCTGAAGTATTTTTACAAGCTTTGCTCTTTATCAGCTACATCTGTAAAGTCCCTGAAAACATTTCGGTGACCTTAAACCATAATCATCTCCTCTCTAGTCCCCTCCCCATTGTCATTCGATGGGTGGGCTTTTTGTCTTTGCTTTAGTTTCAGCTGCTTTAGGTGTGTGGGAGAGTGTGGGGCAATGAGAGATCACTGTAAAGCACCATCTGTCACTTTGATGAACAAAAAAGGAAAACACGACAACCTGCCTGTGATCTTTGCTTTTGGACTTGTGGTATTAGTTTTAGGCTCAAGAGAAACTGGATGGCAGGCACTGACAGACGAAATGCTGCTTTTGTTTTACTAGCCACACTTTTCGAGTGTTGTTCTTTAGATTTCGAAAATAGATTGTCTTTTTTTAAAACAAAAAAAAAAAAAGCACAAAGACGAAATCAAACAGATTATATTATGATAAGGCTTCAACAAGCAGGACAGCTGGTCATGCATTGTCCCGTCACTTTGGATCCTGAGGACGTGACTCACCCAGGGATAGTACGTGGCATCACTGATAATCTTAAAGGATGGCTGCCTTTTTTCCTCTTTCTTATCAGCCTCATTCGAAACCTAATTACAGTGATTTTAATCATACTGTATTACGAGTGATTAACCCTTTAGTGCATTTAATTAACCTTTGCAGCCACCGATTCTCATCAGGCAAGGCTTCATGCTATTTTTTTCCATGACACAGGCTTTAAATAATCACACTTAAAACTGGTGGGAAATCTAATGTCTAAAGTGGGAGGCATCACTTGTCAATTGCTCAAGGGGACAGAATTTTTTGATGTATTATCAGCTTAACATCACTTAAGATATAGTTGGTGAGTAGAACCAATGAGGACAGATTTTTCCTGATAATATTCAAATTCTGGGAGTGTGTGACACCAAAATATGAGAATGTTATATAGATTCAACCTGAACTGTCCAAGAGAAATGAATAAATATACCTTAGAAATAATGTGAGACAAACAGAGCCTGAAGACTTGGAAGGACGTTGACTAATCATATATTCATTGATTTTAAATTATTCTGACAAAAATACTCCACTCTGATCAGCAACATAAGTGGAAATCAATTTAAATCCTTGATGCATAAAATTCATGACGGATAATAATTCAGAATTGTAGAACACAGTCGGAATATTTCTGCATATTTCAGGGCAGTCACTACCACTAACACGGGAAAATCATCCTGACAACTCGTCAGTGTCTTGTATAAACACATTATGAATTAAATCTTTGGTACCAAGGGCATGTAGTAGGCTTATGTATAATGTACCATGGCAGAGCATAGCTTTTAACCAGGGTTTTAAATAAAAGGTGGTTGAAGGGAATGACTATCAAATCTGTGTGGGTGTCTTCATAAATTATCCTAAGCACAATACTTCACGGGATCAACAGTCATTTACCAAAACTATGCCATGAGGAATTTTAATGCTTGCTAGATGTCACATACAGAAGCGCACTGGGAGCAAAAAAGGCAGAAATGAACCAATGATCTGAAGACTGTGTGCAGTATGAGTCTAGACACAAACAAAAGCAAGCACCTCATCAAACAAAATCAATTATTGATGCAATATCATGAAATTGACCCAGAATTGGATGAATGGCAGTTGTAATAATTATGATCAAAACAGGAACAAAAATGAAAGTCAATGCAACCAAGCAACAACCAAACCCTCAAGAAATCTTAAAAAAAGACAAAAAAAAAAAAAAAAAAAAAAAAAAAAAAAAAAAAAAAAAAAAAGCAACAAAAATGGTAGAGAAAGCCAGCAAATTCTACTGGATGTGAGACACTAAGTGACAACTATGAATGCACACATATCAGTATGAGTATAAACCCCCTGCACAGACTAACTTGCCTTGATTAATTCCATTGTGCTAGTGATAGCAGGTCAAATGTCAACATGTACATACTCTGTCATGTTGTAGGGATACATGAGGACATTGAAGATAACAGTCTTTAATGTCTTTTCTAACATGAACTACTAGGGGCTGTGCTTTATGGCCAAAACCAAATATCACAATATGTTTGATCAAATACACTGATATTTATATTTACTGATATTGCAACAATACAGAGGTCAATGTTAATGTTTTTTTTTTACTTGCCTGGTCAGATAAGTGGATCAGAAATCTACTTACCTGAAGTCAATTTTATTTGCCTTTGTATAAATTGTTTTATTTATTTTGAGTTATCAAATAATAATAAAGACTAAAGTTAATTGTCATGTTTAATCTAGGGCTGCAAAATGATGAAAAATAAAAGTCCACAGTGATGTCTTTAAGTGTCTTTTTTTTCATTCCATAACCACAGATTCAGTTTGATAATAAATGAAGAAAAGTGGGAAATCTCCTTGTTTGAGAGAACAAAAAGAGTATTTTCTGCTATTTTGCGTGAAAATTACTTCAATGATTAATCAAGTCTCAAAATAGTTTATCATTCTAATATTTTTTTACCACTTGCCCATCCGGGCCCATCCGGGCAAGTGAGTTGCCAGATTAACTTGCCCGTCATACCACAAGAACGAAGGAATGACTATTGGTGCTTTCACAAAATATTACAGAATGAGATTTTTGATAAATGATCATCAGTAATGTCAACATAATAACTAAGTGTAATGGCATTAAGGCAAATAATAGGACAGCTAGAACAGTCTGGTAAGCTCAGGAAATCACATCACTTCACTGTAATGCAGCCTTTAAAACCAGGAAAAGACGCTTATGTCATATCACAATATAACGAAAGCCAAAATCTAAGACAATATTTAGTCTCATATCACGATACTGATATTACATTGATATATTGCCCAGCCCTAGGAACTATAACTACAATACAGCGGCAAACCTTTGTTGTGATGTCATTGCATCCTCTCCTATATGAGCTAATTTAAAGAATGTAAAGAATGTGTATCTATATATGCCATTTATAACAATAATTGGGGTCATTAAAGTAGAGCATTTATGGGCTAAATGCAACGTTGGCCTGGCAGGCTTTTTTATGGACTACTGCTCCCTTGGTGTTTAAGTATATTGGTCTCAAGGCTCTGCGTCACCTTGATCCCTGTGACCCCCTCCCCCGCCCCGAGCAGTACTCAGTCTTCCCCACAGCGTTCGGCTCTGGCTGTCAGCGCTGAGCAAGGCCACCTCTCCTTACCTCTGATTTACATTTATTTCCCTCGCCAGCTTTTATTTATTGGGGCACTTCGCATTTGGCACATATCTCTTAGGGAATCATAAGCCCTTTGCTGTACCTTGGCATTCAAATGAGCCTCTCTCCCACAAAGTCTCACTGGCACAGCACTTAATATTTTGAGGACAGAAGCCACAAAAAGTGGGCTTATTTATCAAGTTGTTTTAGCACGTCAAGAAGATTTTTTTTTTTGTTTTGTTTTGTGCTATTACCTTCACACTTTTTGCGCAAATGAATACCTGATAAATTGTCACTCTGGCTGTCATATTTATTTTTTGCTTGCCTTGTTTAAACATGTCAGTCAAATATATTAGCACACAGCATCATTCGCCCTTGACCTCAAATGCATCAGTAGAGAGTTCAATCATTGCCGCCTATCCCAGGCTCTTCTAAATCAGGCTTCATTGCCACCAACCACTCACACTGAAGTTTAAAATAGCTAGCCATCATAATTGCACTGCTGCCATTACTCAAGCTTTTGAATATGAAATTAACCTGCACATGTACTTTTATAAATGATTATGATGAGGGGTGAATACATGAATTAATAACAATCAGTACAGTGAAAGGTTTGCCGTATTAATTGCAACAAATTGTGTTTTATTCTTTCGTTTCATTGCAGGTCTTGAGCATACTCATTTTAAGTGCAAATGACATTCATGTAGACATGGTCATGGTCTGTGTGGGAAAATCCCCTGCCTCCATGCTGCCACCCTCCCCCTTTCACATCACCTACCATGGGACAGCAAGGGGAGTGTGAGTGGGGACTAGTGTGGGTGGGTTTAAAAAGGAAGTCATGAATTACCTGTCGGGTGGTGATTTGCCCTGCAGTCTTGAATCCCCCCTGACAGCTGCACTCTGAGACACTGTACGGGTCGGAGCTAGTCGATGAGCACTTGGAGAGTGAGTCACAGCCCACCACGAACGTGTTGTCCAAGGGGAGCTCCTGGATCACATGGTGTTTCTTTGGGGCCACTGGAGTCTCCGGTTTGATTTGAAATGTAGGCTGAGGGGACGCTGACTTGTAATGCTTGGCTAAATCTGGGCTGTCGGGTTTGAAGGTGGTGGGCGTGGTGGCCCAGTTGTACTTCCCCATGGTTTGCTCCTCTAACTCCACAGGGAGATCCAGTGTACCATTAACATGCTCATGGGTGGGGTCGTCAGGCTTGGATTCGTCTATGGTCACAAAGTTCAGGAGGAGGCTCTTGGGGGATCGCTTCTTTCTCTTCTTCTTCTTCTTGATCTGACGGTTGTCTTGGTTTGGTGACACCCACTCGCCACTCTGCTTGCCCTTCTGCACCACTTTGTGTCTGGGTGTCTGCCGGCACCGTACCAAGGCAGTCACAAATATCACCAAGATGACAGTCATGGTCCCTGCTATGATAGCTATGACAACAATCACGTATCCGTTGGCTTGAGGAGTTACCTCACTGTCCCCTATGTTACGGTCCAAGGGTGTTTCCATACTTTTTCGCAGCTGCTCTTGAATGAAGGTAGCATTTGACACAGTGTCATTGACAAACAAGTGAATGAGTGCGATAGCATGTAATGACTCAGGCTGGCCTAAATCTTTGACCTTGACTACCAGCCTATGCAGCCCCTGATCAGCTGCCACTATTTTCTCCTGCAGTGTTATGTTACCCGTTGTTTTGTCGATGGCGAAGAGACCTCGAGGAGAGACTCTAGATGTGATGATGATGCTGCTGATAATACTGTACTGCAGCTCAGCATTCATACCTGTGTCATTGTCAATGGCAAACACTCTGGTGACCACAGCGCCAGGGGTGGTGGTGGTTCGCACCAGGTCGTACGAGTAATTGGAGGATGGGATAACGAACACGGGGCGATTGTCATTCACATCGACTACATTGATAGTGACCTTGGCGTAGGAGGAGCTCGGAGGTTGCCCTCCATCAACTGCCTTGACCATAAATGTGTAGGAGCTTTGCTGCTCCCTGTCAAAGGTGATATTGGGTTTGATCACACCAGTTTGAGGGTCAATGATGAAATTGTCTTTCCCGTTCAAAATGGACAGAGTTATAACAGCATTATCTCCCGCATCTGCATCCGTCACTGTGATTAACCCCACAGTTCCATAGAGAGGCAGGTTCTCAGGCACATAGAAGTTGTACTCTGGGTGGGTGAAAGCTGGGCTGTTGTCATTAAGGTCCTGGACGATTAGCCTGACAGTGACATTGCTCTGCAGGGACGTGGAGCCATTGTCCCTCGCTATGACAGTGAATGAGTACCTCTCCTGCTTCTCTCTGTCCAGTCGTTTGCCAACAGAGAGGATTCCTGACCGTCTGTCTATGTTAAACCCATCAGGCGCATCAGGGCCAAGAGTATAAATAATCTCTGCATTATGTCCGCTGTCTGCGTCAGTGGCGCTGATTTTTATTAACTGTGTAGAGGGGTCATTGTTCTCTGGTATGGAAAGTTGGATTTCCGGCTGGGGGAAGATGGGTGCATTGTCGTTCTCATCCTTGATTTTAATTAAAACCATAGCTGAAGTGTTCAAAGGAGGCGTCCCCCTATCCGAGGCCACTATCTTAATTGCATATTCTCGAGTCGTCTCGTAATCTAGGGGGGCAGCTGTCTCTAGTAAGAACTGATCATTAAAGACAGGCTTCAACCGAAAAGGAACATCATGGTCAGTGTAGCAAGCTACTTTGCCATAAAGATCTGCATCCTTGTCAGTAACAGTAATTAGAGCTATTTTGGTGTTGAGAGGTGCATTCTCAGACAGTAGAACAGTCCCATTAACCAGGTTGATAATGTAGCGAGTGTCAATGGTGGGAACATTGTCATTAACGTCTGTTACATTAACAATCACTGTGGCTCTGGAGGGGGTGGAGCTGCCATCACTGGCGAGGACGATGAGTTTATGAACAGGAGTTACCTCCCTGTCCAGTGGCTGCTTCACAGTGATCAGTCCTGTTGAGCTATCAATGGCAAAATGACGTTTGGTTGAGGCAGAGATCTGGTTGCTAAAGGCGAAGTGGATCTGTGCGTTGGAACCCAGGTCTGCATCCGTGGCATGAAGTTGAGCGACCGATGTCCCCATGGGGGCGTTCTCTGGCACTGTGACCTCCAGCTCGCTGTCCTTGAAGATGGGACGATTGTCATTGACATCGGAGATGGTGACCTGGAGAATGGCAGTGCTGGATTTGGGAGGGTTGCCACCATCCTCCACCTTTATCTTCATGACAAAGGTGTCCTTCTGCTCACGGTCCAGGTTCTGCTGAACGATCAGCTGCGGCCACTTGTCACCTTCAGGAGTCTCGATGATGTCTAAGCCAAACTCGCTGACACTCTGCAAAGACAAGATAACATTTTGAGTTATGTTTATTCTGTTTAGTGCTCATATTCATATAAGAATAATGCATATGAGGGGTTTAACAGGCTATTCAACTAGCCAACTTACTGGTTGACTACTGGGAATAGTTGATGACTACTAAAACGCAGTTGCCATGAATGCCCTACCACAATATACAATTGTACCCATGTTTTCATTGCCATTTTAGCTTTTCTTTATATGACTTGAAGGTCTAAAGTTACAAGGTGCCATATGTTAAATAAATAATATATAAAATAAAATAAATAATAAAGCCATGACTGGCACATTAATATCTTAAGAACTTTTAAGAATATCGCATTTTCACTTGGGTAATAACAAATAAAGGTAAAAGTCGCTCTAGAGATGTATACTACTTTCCAAAGCATTGATTTTTGTCTTAGATTGTAGTATTTCAATTGTCTTAGAAAGCCTAACAGCTTGTCGAGGTACTTCCTTAGGTTACCCAGGTTCATTTGTAACCCTTCTTAGAGTCAGGTTTTTAGACAGTGATGAATGTCAAGAGCAAATTAAACGGCCCAGGACATTCTTAAACAAGGCAGCTGGTTCTTGGCTCAGCTCTGCTCATCTCAGTTGGGTACCCGTAAATCAGAAGCATTTTCACACTTGCTAATCACCATCATGTTTCAAATTTTTACTAATTTCTTGCATATACTAATCAATACAAGCCCCAGAAACATAGCAAATGTCTGTTTCTTTTTAATCTTTTTAAAAATGTGCCCAATCATGGTAATAAAAAGTCCAATCAAATCCACCCCTGCTTGCAACTACTGCCCGTAAGGGATTCATTTACCTCTTTAGCCCCCCTCCTCAGATTTCTTCTGCCTTCACTAAAATGAGATTTCATTCTATCTTCCTATCTTGTGTCAAGTTAGAATACAGCAAGCAGCCTTGCAACATTTTAGTTTCATTATGGAAGAAAGGCAGTTGGAATTTGAGACACAATGATAAGCTTCCATTTTAAATACACTGCAAGACCAGATCACTATAGATTAATAGGAGGAAGTGAAAAATCCTGCATATTAGAAAGGCTTTTTGCTCAAAAAGGGCTAAATCTAAGCAAAAGTAGAGCCGGAGGAAAATGAAAACAAATGCATAAGTAATCCCCATGAGAAACCAGAGGAACTGGCACTGGCTGTTAAGAGTAATTGCCCTCCACCCAAAAAAAATTTGCACTGATATTTCCAATTTCCGATGGGCATGGTATGGATCCATGCATGTTTTCAAATTAGAGGAGAGACGAAGGGAACGGGAGGATGAGAGAGAGAGACAAGTGACAGAAAAGGAGAGAAAGAGAGAGTAGGGGGAGGAAATAAGAAGAAGATCAAGCCCATGAATGAGCTGCATGCACATTATGAAACAAAGAAGCCCTTTGAAGCTCTTTCAGTCAGAAGCAGTTTCATGGTAAAACAAGAAAAAGCATCCTCTTTAAAGAGATAAGCTTCATGCTGCACATAATGTTGGAAGAGATTACTCTGTCTAGGCACAGCTATCAAATGAGATTAAGATATATACATTTTCCTCGTTCAAGGAAGGAACATTTCAACCAAATTGTGAGCACAAGAGTCCTCGGTAGGTTTTAAAATCTAGAACCGTTCTTGTGCCAACACAGTGTTGTAGCCGACACAAGGAAACGTGCAGCTGCAGCATGTAAATTATTGTGTACAGTGAAAAACTGCTTGCTGAGGGAATGTTGTCGACATGTCGGTGATTGACAGAACTACTTAAACCAGCCAACACTGCAGCAATGATCTTTTAGACCTTAGTCTGTGATCCTTCTGGCAAGCTAAAGTCATATAGGGATAAGCGGACATGGCATATAAAACTATGTGTGGACATGTAGAGATACTGCCTTATGGATGAACTGTGCTCAATCTTTATGCACATTGCAGAACTATTTCTGTCATAACTGAAAGGTCCAAGACAACATTCTGGGGGCTCTATTGCTAAGCACTACTCCATCCGCACAAAGCTCCCCAATCCTCAGTTGTTTGAATAGTTCACAGATTCGGCACAGTAGCTGAGGATCTGCACACTGATATTTGGCAAAGCCTGATGTTAATAGTAGGATGTTGAGTTAGGATGTGTCAAAGGGAATGCTGCACGATGATTTATGAGCCAGCATTTCCTCTATGCTTTTGTCTTGGTTTCACACAATTTTACAACTGACAAGACGGCACTCAGCGCATTTCAATAAGTTGAAGAGAGCTATCTCTCAGGCTGTGCATCCTCCTGAATGCAAAATTAGTCTGGTGGATTGTGATAAGATCTAGGGCAGGCTAAGAAAAGGCCAAATACTAGCATGAATCACTCACTGGAAACCCTAAGGCTGAGCGAGAAGGACAAAGCTGTCTAAACAGCTAAGTGTGCACATTATAGCATGCCTCACTCTTTCACCACACTTATACTGTACAGGTGCATATCTTCTTGAACTTGCCATTCATTCCACATTACAGGGCCACAGGTCTCTCCAGTGATCAGAGAGGGATCGGGGCACTGTATATGTGGGATGTGTGCAGAGAGTACACAATCCAATCAGAGTTGGCTAATTTAAATGAAAATGATGGAGGGACACTGACAGAAGCAGAGGTGCCTGATGATGAGGGAAGGATAACGCTGAACCCTGCTCTGCAGACAGCCTCAGATTATCAGTGGATGCATCTTTCAGTCAAGTTGATGACCTTATTAAAACTAAGAGGAGAGTGAGATTGGGCTGTGAATATATCAGGAGGACTCTAGTCACGGTGATGCCCATGGATGGGGCTAACTGGGGAGGGCTATTCATCACAAGCTATAGCACCTCTTTATAATGCTGATAGAAACTCCCTCTCTTTCTCTCATTCCTCCCTCATTCTTTCTCTCCATACCTCATACACTTCTGCCCCTGGCCATGATCTCATGCATATAATTAAGACAAAAGAAGCTGGGAATTGTTTGTCTCTTTTTGTCAACCCCTAGAAGAGGATAATGTGTCAAAATAGGATGCTAATGAAAACTGGAAATGCTTGACAGTGGGCTCTCTGCCCAAAAGTCCTATTCACTGCCTATAGGCAGCATGCAATGCATTAATCAAAATTTTCTTGCTGCTCGGGAGTGGAGCTTGAATAAATTTTGCATCTTCAAATGCAAAGTTAGAATCAGTTTAGGAATAAAATTATTCAGACTCAGACTTGGAGTACCAGCAAAAAGACCACTTCATCCACTTAAAAATCTTAGGTATATTTCAGATAGGCACGTTGCAACCAAGTGGACTGTAAAGTACCCCAGGAAAAACCTAGGTAGGTGGCAAAAGGTTAAGTCTAAGAGCCCTTCAGATTGCCCAACCAAAATACAGACACCCACTTCATCATCGAGTTTGTCAGTGAGGCATAGCCCAGCCAGCAGCAGGACATTGATCTACATGAAATGACTTGAACAAGACGGCCACCTTCAATGTGTCTGAGGATGCTGACATAGATGCAACTTGGATTAATGTAGTGTGTGATGCTGCAAAATCATATATCACAGGAGTAAGGGAAGGTGCCAGTGTTTGAGCCAGAAACCCAAGCAAAAGCAACAGCAGAATCTCCTTTAGTCCTGAGGATGTTTCTCTGGCCTCTGAGTTATCCTGTGAATATGTAAAGTGATCGAATCTGCTTTCATGGGAGATCCTCCTCCATCCATGCATGTGATTGCTTTCTCTGACCTTGACCATTTCTTAGTACACATCTCTGCAGTTCAGGTGACGTAACACACCACTGCACTACACTGATGGCAGAGTTTCACTCAAAGTGTGATTACCACCCATTATGTGTGGGGCTGGAGCACTGTGTAGGATGAAATTACCGGTTGTCCCTCGTAGCTTTGGAAAAGGACAAAGTTGGACAAAAAGAGGCTCCCATGTTTCTTTCATTTGGTCTGTATGTTGACAACTCAGGCATTCTACATGTGGAGTGGCAGGCCATTGAAAATGGCTCACTGTGCCACACAATGGTAGCAATTTCACCACCGTGCCCTGCACAACACAAGGAAACTGGGCAAACTATCATTCTGAGGGAGCTTCTGAGACAAATCTCACAGGACCATACAAAGATAGTCCAAGGGTGGCTTAGCGGCCAAGAGCTATTCTAGGAAGTGCTTGCACATTCTTCCCCACTAAACCCTTGGCTTTCTACTGCACTTCTGAAATAAAAGATACCAAAGGTTGAAAATGTTTCTGGCTTATTCAGTTCTGCTCCCTGTGTTTTACTCATATGGAACCTGGAACACAGGGAAATTAATCTCGAGTACAATAAGAATGTAATGAGAAGAACTGAATCAGGGACACAGTGCGGAGGATGCTTTAAGAAGAATTTTCTGCAAAAGATAATCCAACCACGGTCTAGGCGAGGGTTTTAGAAAGCTTTATATTGTGAAAAGGGCAAAAAAAAAATGATTGCAGATGATCATCATAATGAGCAGAACATTTGGTTGGTGATTTTCCAGGCATAAACAATTCAGGACATTGCGCTGGAGAGGCCTTGGCAGTGGGACTCTTTAAAAATGCAAATTGGTATTCAAGGCAGACACGGACAGCAGCGATTCTGTTCTTTCCAACCCAGTGTTGACTTCATCTGAGACTCCAAGATGGACTTGTCATTTATGTCTCACACCGTGCTCTCAAATCCAGTAACCTCCCTTTATTTATTATGTTTAGGGTTTCCTCCAGAGTGCCTGCATCTCCCTCTTTAATTACACTTCATTTGTAAGAGCTCGTGTCATATTCATCTATCCACAAAGCACACAGTGTTGTCTAGACTATAAATGAAGAATGCATGATATTATCCTACATTTCTAGATTTACTCCATTAGGCAACAGAGAATATTGCAATATGGTTTAATAAAGCATCAATTAGATGATGAAGAAAAACCTTTCCTAGCGCTGCATGAGGCACCTATTAACATAATATACTACGTTCCTTCTCACTTGCTTAGATCTACCAGCACAGGTAACCTGTTGCTGGAAATTGGACATGCAGCATATGCTGTGTTTGCACTTTCTACTGCGTGTTCTATGATATTACTGTACATGCTGAAAACGTTCCCTTCTTTACAGCCTTCTCTCATAATGAAATAAAGCATACTGTACGGACATATTAATGGCTGGTATAAAACATTGTAGGCTTCATGACTTATTCCGCTTTATGAAAAAGTAGGTCATATTTTCAATGAGTCAAAATTAATTTCCCATATAGCTGTACACTGCAGCGCTACAGCTCTACTGCAGTATAGCAGGTTTACATAAGTTATAATGCAGAATCTGACTCATATTACATTAAGACCAGATGGGATGAAAAATCTGGCAGAGAAAATATCGTAAGAATTTACTAGTCAACTAATCAGACAGGGTATAGACAGGTGGCGTGCTGCAGGCATAGCAGTGTGTCGGAGACTCATCAATAATGTGTGTGCTGACTAATAATATTCCGCTCGCATTGGAGACAGTCATCCATTAGATTATGTGAAAAGACAATTCATTTTACTCTTTCTTTCCCATTTTATCTCTTTGTAAGTGTGTCTCCAAGATAGATTGCTATGGTCTTTGGTTCATCAAATGTATGGATGTGATTGTTCTGTACTTGGATTTCCAAAAAAGCCTATTTATTTTACTAAAAGCTATGAAAACAAGCAGTAACTTCAGGGCTGTAGCAGTGTCATGAGACTTCAGGCCAACATCTTTCACTGCCAATATCTTTCACTCATTTGCTATTGAACTAAATTAATTTCCATGAGATGGCTTTTATTTTAGACATGATATTGCAGACATATAGTAATAGCCTCTATCAACTTGAGTTTTAGTGGAGTGAGTCTTTGAGGCATCTAAGTATCTAAGTACATGTTCTCAGACACTTAGGTGTTTTTAATGATTAATTATCTCCAGCTGACAATTCAGCAAATATCACAAAAAATATAGGAGTTTATGCAGGACAATATATCAGTAATTATTGATATTGCGATATGACACTAGATATGGTCTTTTGGATATTGTTATATTGTGATACTGCACAAGTGTTGTGTTTTCCTGGTTTTAAAGGCTGCACCACAGTAAATTAATGTAATTTTCTCAACTTACCAGACTGTTCGAGCTGCTCTGCTATTTACTATGTACCTACTTCATTATAATATCCATATTACTGATGATTATTTATCAAGAACCTCACTGTGATAATATTTTGTGAAAACACCAATATTTATCCCACCAATATCGTCGCGATCTTGATAAATATTGATATCGAGGTATTTGGTCAAAATAGAGTCATGACTGGTATGTACTCCAAGACTATAGGAGTCCAGAATCAACATTTATAAATAAACCAACTTAACCTTCAGAAATGGGCTTCATATCAACACAAAACCCACTGTGATTTAGAAAAAAATATTTTAATAGGGCTGAGGTAATACACTTGATACTATCATATTTGGGTGATATGTATTTGCAATTCTCAAGCACTGCGATTCAATATTACGATTTATTGCAATTTTTGTTTGCTTTTTTAACACCAGACCACGAGAAAAAGTTTAATCACACACTGAGACTGAATATCATGAGTCATATTTATGAAAACAATGCACATCACATATCAGTCAGTCTTTCTGAGTTTTATTTCAGCAGCATCATTGCTATAAGAGTGGTAAACTTTTTGAAGTAAACTGCTACATTTAGCTGCTCCTGCTCATCAAGCTGGTGACATTAAAAAAATGAATAAAATAAGATGTTCTGCCAAAATAAATATTCAAACAGCACAAAGGTGAGCTTTTAAATTAACATCTTTCACTGAAACTGGGAGTTTTGAGTTTGAGTTTTGACCCTTTGAGGTTGCTGTATCTAGTTTAAAGTGATGAGGTCAGAGTAGCAGATTGCCAGTAGCAATGTCAAGTCAGCAGCTATTTGTTAGTTTATCACGCTGCATAGTAAATATATGGCTCAAAGTGTGGCCACAAATGTCATTTTGTCAAGCATGTGCAGTAAAATGGATCCATTTGTTAAGATAATATTACCCCGATGCTAGTGTTAAAGGTAATTCCCATTATATATTAGCATCAAGCTAACGGACTAAGTGCTGGTTATTTTTAAATGAAAATGGATTCAGCAATAAAAAACTGATTCAGGAATCATGGAAAAGAGAATTACAATACTTCGTTTTTCTCTCACCCCTACTTTCTAATGGATGTAATAGTTCTTAAATAATCAGTTTCACTAGTGAAAAAGCTAACAACAAACTCCACGTTAGAGCTCTAGTGCATATTGTTCTCATATACACCAATACTGATAAAAAAAAAGTAGTGCTTTTACTACAAGGCTACAGTAAAAGCATTATGTGTTTCGAAACTGCCCTCCCTAATTAATATGTGTTGTATCAAAATTAAGATGGCTGAGACCACCCTGGCACATAACAAAATAGCTTTTCGTTTTCATGTTATAGATGTGAGAGATGAAATGGGAGGGAGCCTCACCTTGACCAGTTCATAGTGTTGGATCCCATTGATTCCTACATCAGGGTCAAATGCTGAGGGCACCGGGTATCGGGTGTTGATGGCTGTGTTCTCCGGGATGGAGATGTTTATTACAGTGGACTGGAAAAGGGGCGCGTTGTCATTTACATCCTCGATCAGGAAGCGGATCTTGACCAATCGGAAGATCTCGTCGGGCAGCACGGCCACCTCAATCTCGTAGTAGCAGCGTTTCTCAGCGAAGACCCCAGAACACAGCTTCTCCCGGTCGATTCTGTGATTGGTGGTAAAGATCTCCCCCGTGTTGGCCTCCACCCTCACCAAAGGCACGTCACCTGTCTTGTACACAGGCTTGAACTGCAGCGGTGAGGATAGCCTGATGTTGGGGTCTAGGTTGAGGTCCAGGTCCTTGCGCAGGTTCCCAATGCGGACGTTCTCTGGCTGCTCCTCCTTCACCGTATAGTCCCTCTCCTGGGCCCGGCATAGCAAGACCACACAGGTGAGCAAGACCACCAGCACATGAGCCCGACTTGCTAAGTCCATACTCAAGAGTGGACAGGAGCTTCACTTCGACAGCAGCAATTCTTCCACAAGAGAAGCAAGACAGAGACAAAAAAGAGAGAAAAGAGACGGAACACACAATGTCAATGCATGAAATTAAAAGCATTCAAGTTCTGCTGTAATTAGTACTATTTTCCCTCACGGAGAGTTTTCGGCTTGACCTATTCATTCTAACTAGTTATGAGCCCACATCCTTCCCATGTCTTTGAGAGCAAATTAACGGCGGTTTTACACAATTAACCTTTGATGACATCCATTGAACAAGCGGACACGTAAAGGTTAGTAGTTCATATATTCCATCAATCCATTTCATCACTGTAATGAACCCTTTCATATTTTTTATTGAGAAGTATGAAAGCAGTTGAGTTCAGTGTTGCGATAAGATTGTTTGCTTTGAAAAGCTTGTTCACAAACTACTGTGCATGAAAAAAAGGGACACAGCACAGAGGGGAACTTAATTCATATCTGAGTCAATGTGAGTCAATATGGTGCAGTGGTGTCTTCATAAACTGCATCTCGCATCCAGGCTTCAGCTGATTTGGAGGCTGCAGATTTGAGCCTTAAGCATTGATGCTTCCATGCATGAACACACACACACACACACACACACACACACACACACACACACACATTTGCAATAGTACCGCTTGACAGCAGCTATTAATGGACAATCTCATTTGCTCTGAATGTAAACAATTGAGCTTGCAAATATTTCATGAACGCCCATGTGTGTAAACATACACAATATGATAAGAGCACTGTTTAGAGGAACGGCGTTGGAAAGAGACAACAATGTGAAATTATTTATTGTGGGAGCCGCCATCAGTCAAATTAGTGAAATTTAATCATAACTTCATTACATCCTGACGAATGTGTTTTCCCCGACATCAAATTTAAACAGCATCCCGTTTACTGTTTGTACTGAATGATGCCTGTGATAAGCCCTTAACGGAAAATGCACTGCAGATGGGCTCACCATCACTGAGTATTATTCATTAATAAGTTGTCTTGTTTTTATTTGATGCTGTTGTTCTACAAAATATGTAATTGTTTTATATGTGTGAAAGGTTGCCAAAGGGCAAGAACCTCAATTGCCAAAACCCAAGTAGGTCATTGGAAGATGATGATGGAGTCATATTCTGCCAGTATATGCTAGCGTGAAATATTGACTGCTTTCCACCAGTTAATTAGTGGGTTATTTAGCCAGTTATTAGGGGAGTTGCTTCATGTGGTTTGCTAACTGACATTTTGACTTATTCATTTACTTAATCCATTCTTGCATTCTTGCATATCGTTGACAAATGGAATTCCACGATTTTCACCGCAATCACACTGGTCTCTATAAAGGCTTGACCACACAGGCTTTAATGGGCTTTTGATATTACAGTGATAGTAATGAAATCTAATTGTAAAAATGTACCCATGTTCAGTAGATTTTTTTTTCCAGCTGAACCACAAAATGACATTACAGCTTTAAAATATAAGAAAAAGTAAGAAAATATCGATACACCTGAGACTTACAATATTATGTTTTGTGATACTGTACGGCAGTGATTCCCAAAGTGTGGCCTGCGGCCCACTGGTGGGCTGTGAAAGTACTACAGGTGGACTGTGAGAAGTCATTAACAATGTTATTCTCCACATCTTATATCTCGTCATGGGTACGATTAATCCTGTGTGTTGATCAGAGCTGTGATTAAAAGCTTGTGGGCCACAGAAGATTTTCAGATTTCAAATTGGGCATTCTTAGGTTTGGGAATGGCTGCTGTATTGATTCTTAAAAACACTGTGTCGTGATATTGTGATACATGCAAAGATTTGTGTTGTTTAAACCGTCAAACCCTCAATACCATTCTTGTTATGTATCTTCACTGCTTTGATTGTCTAAAAAAGTATTTATCTATTTACGCAAATGGTGTATTATTAATACTGTGACAGTTTTCCCTTAAATCAGATTTAAAAGGTGGCAATATATCACCTTGCTTACAGTATCGCAATATATCTCAATATAATGAACCATAACCCCTGTATCATATGTATCGTATCAATACATAGCTCTCGGTTTTAGCGTGCAATAGGATTACAAATTTTGTGCATTTTCCTCAGCCAATATTTTCAAAAACTACTAATTGATGATGCATATTTTTCAGTTTTTTCCTCATTTGAATTTTTTCTTGTTTTTTTTGTTTGTTTGTTTGTTTGTTTTTCATTTTAAGTTTAAGTTTCATTATTCATCAAATGGCTCCACCAGACAAAACTATGTCAGATAAGGCACAATCACTGCCATTTGTAAATGATCAATTAATTATAAATTAGTACATTTTTAATCATTTAAATTCTTAACAGCGATTAATCGATTAATAATTAATCATTATCATCCCTAGTGTGCACTGACGTTTCAGGGTAAAGCCACCAATGCACAGCTATGTTTACTTCTCATAATAATTCTGGCTCCCCGTGTGTATTCCAGCGCAATATATTTAACGACTAATATAATTTCATTGCTCATATCCCCCTGTGTATTTAGGTCTTCCAACCCCCTGAGTGTTTATCAACCTCATATGATTTTCCTCGAGATATTGGCTTGTATTTATAACGCAGCTGCCTAGAAATCAAATGTCCGTTTCTTTCAAAGTATAGCAACAGTGTATGACAGCCATCACAGCAAAAACGTACAGCTGGTGCTGAAAATGCATACATACCTGTAGTAACAAGGGACCACAAATAGCACTCTGGGAACCGTAATATTTGCTACATTATGAAATTTCCATCCATCCATTTACAATATCTGCATGAGTCAAACAATATCCAGTAGAAAAGGAAAAAGGTATGACTACCTAAACTGCACTACAGGGGTCCTCTAAATTGGCAAGGCAACAGCATTCACAGCCATTGAAGCTCTCGGCCTACCGACAAAGGGGGAATTGATTAAAAATAAGAATTTAATTAAGCTGGTTTTGAATCAGCAACAATTGCAAGGCATTCATGCCGCCTGTAAAGACAGATTTCTTTTCACACATTTCATAAGGCAGTCACATGAGACTCATTAAAGAACAGTTGGACAGAAAAAAACATAGCTGACATTGATCAGCGTGAGGGTTATTCATTTTACACATATAACCCAGGCAGTGTTGTACTGTCATGTCAAAATATCGATGAGATATATCCCATTAGCGAGTGTGACACACTTTACTTTGAAGTGTGCATCTTTTCTGAGAGTGAGCAGCAATTGCTTTACTGTGATGATCGCCAGGCAGTCCAAGGCTGAGCTCGCTCGACGCATAATGAAGTTTAAATTACATCCTTAAATGGGATGTGATTCACCGAAGTGAAAAAACAGAAAAGATCAAAGCATGATCTAGATTTCCTCTCCCTTGTAAGTGACAATAATGTTCCGCAGGATGAAGGGGTGTAGTATGTTTTTGACTCAGAGTACATGCAGGAGTACAAATGCAGTAACAAAAAGGACACCCTGGCAATGCTGTTAGAAACCATATTTTACTGGTATAAGAGATTTATAAACACACTTTTTGGTAGATCGATAGATGGAGATATTTCTCCTCACAAAGCTAAAATGCTAAAATTATGAAGATAAGATATTGTTCTTGCATGTACTGGGCCCAAACTTGTTTACTCATCTTATTCTATTAACTTCAAGTGGGTTCTTTTCTTATGTTTTCTAACATCTGCATGGCTTTTCACTTGTCACAACTCTTTATAAACCTGTCTATGAGGGATAGGCTAGGTGAGAGAAGGAATTGTGCTGGAGGGAAAAAAAAAGTAAGAGGGAGGGAGAAAGAAATCCTAGGTGTCAGTCAGAGTGTCTCCTTTGCTTACATTTCACTAGTCTCCTGAAATGCTATTTTGAGCCCCAGACAGCAGGTTGAATCCAGTAGGCAAACTCAAGCCTCCCTCTTGGGAGACACAGAGTGAAGAGGAGCAGGCCGGCCCTGGATCACTTTACACAACAGTGTGATGGACAGGCCTTCCTGGTGTTTGCACCAGCAGTGAGAGGGGAGACATACAGCTGCTGTCACCCCCTACCTTCACCCCTAACTGGAAACTTTTAGTGTAGTTAGTTTAAGGCTGGGACCCAAGACATTTGGAGTCCTTTAGCTGTCAGAGGCAGGTTTTCACCACTGTTGTTTCTATCAATATTGCCTGTGGATCCAAAGAGATTTTTCAAAAGAGGGCACTGGTAGATGTAATACTTTTGATTGTCTTGGGCTTTTTCTCTTTTAACAGCTTTAAGGATCGCTGACAGCCTGACAGACCAGGTTTCTGTCAAGATCAGTCAGTTCTTTTTCAGTCCACATAGCAAGAGCAATTCTCTCTACACGCTGAAGGAATAAAAGTTGTTTCCTCTTGGGAAACTTCAGCAATGACTGTATTACCTAAGTCATACTGGAAAGTGAGACAGTGCACGAAAATGATGTTCGACAAATATGGCCACATTGACAATGTTAATAATAGATTTAAGACTGAGAAAATATGTACATTCAAGTTCATGTATCACTTGGATTTGTGCTTCACATCCTCACTGAAAAAAATAGATGATATATAAAAATTATGACTCATAATTTCTATCATACTGTCTGCATTAAGTCTGGAAATGCTGTTGGCTGCATAACCAAGTGGCTATTCACATTTCAATCAGCTCCTTTAATTCTTAGATAGACTTGGATTATGTAGAGTCATGTACTACTTGGGTGATTAAATGGTTGCTAGGTAATATTTCTTACTCTCCTGCATTAGCAAATTGACGAACTAATTTACAACATTGTAATCATGGACCTCAAGAGGGCAGTCCATTTATGCAAATGTAATCCTAATACTAAATATAAGCGTGATCATTTTGGTGTAGCTTTACGTCATTGTAAATGTTAACTTTGACAAATCTATTAATTTTAATGACAAGGTGACAATTGTGGATATGAAAATAAAAATGTAATTAATTACAACAAAATCAGAAAAACTGTAGTCTCAAGTGATGTATATTATGAATAATTTCTAAAGCATTCTTTCTTTTTCCAGTTGTCTAGGAAAAACACTGTCAAAACATTAAAGAACATTTTCAAATATTTAAAAGTGGACATATTTGGGATGAAAATTGTGGTATACGCACCATCATGAATTCTGAAAAAGGCAAATTCAGTCATGTTCAATATATTATCCTTTACTGGAAGTGAATAGGACAATTCAACTGCTGCAATATTGTGAATATCAACAAGCTATTCAGGAGAAGAACTAAAACTAAACTGACAGAACAAGTCTGAAGTTAGTTTTAAACTATATGTAACAGTGGAAGTAGACATTTTAAAGGAGCTTGGATGTGTTCCAGTGGAACAACCAAACAAGATGAAAACTGAAAGCAAAGCAAAAAGACAACATCTGTGACACCTGGGGAGCACCTCTGAGACTACAGATTAGTTACTCCATGAACTCTTTAGAACATATACAGTTTTCTTACAAGCCAAACCAGTCAATACTTTGTTGAATTTATCAAAGGCATTAGAGATAATTGGAGATATGGCTTTAACACGTTCAGTATATCAGGGTGTTTCAGACTATGATGAATAGTTTTGTATCTGCTGGTGGATTTGAAATGCGGGTGTGCATGAGCAAATGGTTTTATTGCGTTTTTCAAATCAAACAAATACCTGCCTCCATTTACTCACTGCCTCTTCTTTTAATATAAACGCCTCAGCCTACAGCCAAAATATGCAGCTGCTACTGCTCACCTTGGGAAGGTTCACATTACCATTTGATTTAATTCTCCAGCAAATATTGAGTTCAGTGGGCCTTGTGGGACTCTTTAAAAACAGGCCCAATAATAATCTATTGCATATTGAGCAGGTCCAACATATTAGGGACCCAAACAACCAACTGTGGCTGTTAATCTTCAAGCCAGCGGGGATTAACATCGTGACTATTTGAACTATTGCTGATAGAGAGCAATTCTTTATTTATTTATTTATTTATTTATTTATATTTTCCTGGAGTGTGAGCGAGAACAGCCCCTGAGGTTATGGTCTGTGACAGCTGAACCGCTTGACCACGAGACGAGCGCGCTGTTACCGCGCACCCACGCACCGAGCTGAGCGGCCAAGCTGCTGAGAAACCTGCACTGACAAGTCCCTGCAGTTGGATGCTCTTAAAAAAAAAGTAGGCCTATATCTATCCGGCGATCAGTGTTGAGCAAGACTAAATAACGCCCGAAGTCGTGACCAACCACGCGGTGCACATTCATAATGCGACAACTCAGCTTTAGATCCTCCACGATGCACCGTGTCCGTGGATAATTTCTATTTACATCAGGTGCACCGGGGGACGCCTGTTTTATGTTTTGGAGCAGCTCTAGGAAAACATCAAAATGACCCACCACCATCGCAACACACTGATTCATGCAGGCGCCTTGAGGAATATCACTAAATTTTCGCCAAGCTTATGTTGCCCTCAGTGACTGTAAATACAGCACCGGTCCTCGCCGGTATTGGGACATCAATTTGATTTTATACGGACCACATAAATTAGGCTGCTGGGCGCTCTCCAGCCTCTCTTAACGCGCTCCGGAGACAGAGCAGTCATGTGCACATATATGCCCAGAGAGGACTTAAGTAAAACACATTTTCATCCAAACAGTAAAGTCATGATGAAGAGCAGAGCTTACCTTTTCCGCTCGAACGAGGGTGAAAAATCAACCGTGAGTGCCGTCGCGTAGAGACATCACTGATTTACAAAAAAAAAGAAGTGCCACGAATTAAACTGAAGTAGAGGGAAAAGGGGGGAGAAAGGATCCTCATCAGAAGCGGCAGCAAAATGCGTTGCAAGTAGAAAAAATGTTATCCACTACAAAAACTTATCCATGTGCTAAAAAACTGTCGTCCTCATGTGCAGGAGAAAAAAAAATCATGCACCGCGATCAACTTAGTTTGGAAAGGACGCTGTAATTCCTCTTCGGATGCCTCACAATCCCACGGGCGGAGATACGCATTGGTCCAAGCTTGTTTTACATTAACTTTGTATCCCTAGCCTACGAAATTCCTACTTTATTTGAGCAGCTTTAAAAATCGCTGGCAGCAAACTTACAATGTGCGTAAAAGGCTTCTTGACCCGCGCGTAAAACTTCAATCCAAGAGCACAAAAAAGGACTTCTGATGAAAAACTGAAAGCTTAAGCCTAATTTATTTTATAACCACTTGTTTTGACTGATTCGAGGTTGTGCACGCTCCCCAAAAACTCTTAAAGGAGGGATGCAGAGAGCGCATCGCCCCCCCAGTGGAGTTGGATCAAAGTGTGCCTCAGTGCAGCATCACTTACAGGAGCCGGGATAGGCGGTTCACCGTATCTGTCTGCTAAGCTGTAGATGTCTCAGTAGTATTGTATGAACTCAGTTCCTCAATACTGCCCACCTCTCTCCCTCTCGCTCTCCCTCCGACTGACATCATGGCGGAAGGAGGAGCCAGCCGCAGATTTAAGAGCCCCGCTCCTCTTAAAGCCGCACTGCGTTGGAGAGATGCTTCTTATACTGAAATGTAGGTGGACGGCGAGGCTGGTTGGTGTGTGGACCACAGACGCCTCTGCCGTTTGCAACTAGCCACACCGCTTCAGAAAAATCCGCCTGAAAGCAAGAGGGGGGCACTGTTCACTTTTATACCGTGCTTTCTTTCTGTTTTTCACTCCCAATTAGGTCCAGGCTGTATCATCTGTATCATCGACGCCTCTGAATTACAATGACGTTCACGTTCTTTTCAGACGTTCCTAGAGTGTCAACAGGCCATGGCACAGCTCTTACCAGGGATGAGAAGAGAAATTAGCACAATTATGGGTTTGTTCACAGTTTCCGTAGTTTCCATTCCATAAAATGATGTCAAATAATTCCTATCAGGGTTCAGCTTATTACCATGAATACACTGAACACTTGAAATGCAAGAAGTGATAAAACGGCAAGAAGAGATAACCTGGAAAATTGAGAGGAAAAGCCACTTTATAAAAATTGACATGGTAACTCAAATGCCTCATTAAATTGATTCTGAGGTATGAATCATATTCATTATCAGAAAAGTGCTAAAAAGTTGTTTAAAGGAGAAATCTGGAATATATTTACACAATAAGTCATAAAATGACCATGATGTGTCATTAGAAATTGAGTAAACATGCTAAGTTGAAATACGGTGCTACAACTGTGGTGTCCTTCGCATTCCAGTCAAGAGCATCTCTTTTACTTTGCACCTTTCATGCTTATTGGAATTAAAATGTTCGTGTTCGCCCAATGAGTTAGTGTCTGTTTACGAGTCTTAAAAAAAAATTATTAATAACCTTTTAGGAATTTATAATGGTTAAAGTGAGCAATAGGTTAACAAAGTCTGACAGGCAGTGACTGAACTCAAACTTCTGAGTATGTATTTTTGGAGCAGCATGCTTTTGTTTTCAGAATAAGGGTTTTAGCTTTACATTGACAGACAACTGACAGTTATTAACAGCTGATCAATTTACAGTGTAGGAGTTGCTGTTTCTTGTTGTTGTCTAATTGCAATGTTGCACTCATCTTGTACTCCTACAGTGTTCCTACAGCCTGCCTGGGAGGATGGAGCAGGGGGAAACAACTCGCTTAAACAATACATTGTGTATTAAATAGGAGTCCAACCTATTTAATATACCATCTATGGCTCCAGCCCACTACTTGGACTGCAGTGCTCATTTTTGAACATGCAGCTGTTACATATTGCTCCCTTAACAGCATGTATTTATGGCCATAAACCCCCTACTGAAGTGAAACATCAACAAATCTGGTTGTGGCTGAAGGGCATAGCATCAGAGCAGCGTCAATGCAATGTATTGATCGGCTCCAAAATCACTGATCACAAATCATCAAGCTCTCACTTTTCTGCTCAGGCAAATTGGATGGGTGTTCCACTCCTAAATACCCTGAAGTGGATTCTAACAAGTGCTTTTATGGGGTTCATAAAGGGTTACCGTCACACAAAGGTCAAATGATCACCAGCAACATGTTACAGCTGATTACCCTTGTCCCTTCGCCATCACCTCAAATGGCTGTAACTTTGCATTTTAACAAGTTTAGCCCCTGGCAAGGTTTCATATGCGTTTCACCTGTTCAACAATTCCTTTCACATTTTTTCACGTCACAACACTCATCCCTGAAGACAAAGGGGCAGTGATAGGGCCAGATGACTGTTTCTGTTTAGGCCACATAATACTTCAGTCTAAAGGTGACTGCTGGGAAATTGCAGGGCCATCTTTAAGTCCACTAGAAAACGACTTGTCTGTTTTTTCCAGTGAAAAAACACTGCATTCTACAATATGTGTTTTCTTAATTTCACTGTTAGTGTCTGAGGATCTCCGAACAACTTGTTCAGAGGAATCTGACAGCCAAAAGCGGGAAGGCACAGAGAATTTCTCATGCATGATGCATATGGCTATTTTGATATTTTTAAATTAACTTCCAGGGGAAACTTTTGGCATTTCTAATAAGTTGGAAGAAATCTGCAACGTGCACTGTGTCCAACTTTATAGGATGCGTAAATAGACTGTTAGAACTCCTCTACATGAAATATAGCTATTTATGTGTGTAAAATTTGTCTGACACTCGTGAAGATTACTGTTTTACCCTTGATTGATTATTCATGGCAAAAAATCCTTAGTTATAATGTTGCAGCAGCTTAACCAAAGAAGAGGATTAACTTTAAGGTCCAGTGTATAAGATTTTAGAGGGATGTATTGGCACAATAAGATAGAAATGGAATATAATATTCATATCTATCTATCTATCTATCTATCTATCTATCTATCTATCTATCTATCTATCTATCTAT
>JAJHUR010139441.1:4064-21474 GCA_027495735.1 Lutjanus campechanus
GTACCCATGATGCCATGGGCACTAACCCCCCCCCCCCCATAACATCACAGATGCTGGCTTTTGAACTTCATGCTTTAAACAATCTGGTTGGTCCTTTTCCTCTTTAGCCTGGAGGACGTGATGTCCATGATTTCCAAAAATAAAGTGAAATGTGTGACCACTCCCAATGAGGGGCTGATTCACTTAGATTAATTTGACATTAGATTTGACTGGTATTCGTGTGTCCTTCAAGGTGGATGAGAATGGCCTACATACAGTAACTCTGGAAACAGAAAGCAGGAAGCAGCTATTTTTGGAATTGCTCACCCAGTTTGGTCAGAAGTGGACGAGTGTTTGGTGGCCATGCCAAGATTCTGTCAGAGCAGCGTGGGTTCCCAACTCGGAGCTGTTTGTTAATTTTAGGCGGTTGTGGTTTAGGAAAATAGTGTGGCTCCTGTCATATGGCACAGGGATACATCGGATGTAAAACCAAAGTATGAACGTGATTGATGTCATCGGGGCTATGGTCTCTGTTTGGGCTTGGACAGAAACTTGCATTTCAAGCTGAGGGATAGAGCATTGTAACAAAAGATGCTATGAAGCGGCATCATGGGAATTGTAGCATTCTGTGCGGGATATCTTAGCCTGCGCTGCTTCGATTTTGACCTTTCTTTTTTTAATCTGTCTCTTGTGAACAGTCCAACTTCATGGAAGTACAATACTAACTCACTGCCCCTTTAACTTTATTCTTCAGCCACTGTTGCTTAGTTTTTAATTCAATCAATGTCTGTTTCTGACGTTGATCTCAAGGGCTACAAGGATTTATTTATTATAACATATTTTGATGAAAGCGCTCATTCTCTATCATGGTATTTTTTAGGGCGTATTGCCACCATTTGACAGTGACAGGAAACATGAGGGGAGAGAGGTGAATGACATGACAAAGTTTTTCAGCAGGGTTCATAGTGAGGATGTTGTAGTTACTGTACATGGTGTGTGTGTTAGACCACTGGATTACCAGATGCCTCAAAGCTCTCTTCTTAACAGCTTACATGGACCTTTTTTTTAAAAACAGGACACCTGTGCACCTCAGTTTGCCAAACTGATATGTCAGAAATTATTTCCAGAAATTCCACTCCAGAGTTGGAATATAAACTGGAAGACTACTGAATTCCCATCTGATAATCAAGTGATTCCAAAAATCAGTTTGAGCTTGAACTGAAATAATTATTAGTTTCCACGAGCAAATGTCTTGTTTTCCTTTACGTGGTGGCAGTATGAATACTGGAGAAATGGTGATGGATCAGTCTAATGTTTGGTCGTCTTCTTGTGTTGTCAGATCTGTCCAAGAACCGTCTGTGTGAGCTGCCGGAGGAGATCTGTCAGTTCATCTCTCTGGAGACGCTGAGCCTTTACCACAATGGGATGCGTTCACTGTCCTCCAGCCTGGGCAACCTCCAGGCCCTCACCTACCTCAACCTCAGGTAACTCAATGACATACACGCGCTGCCATCTGAGCCATTAAGCTAGTTCTCATTGTACTGCGGCTTACTATGGGGCTTTTCATACTGTATTTTCTTAGCCCAGGGGTAACAGTTGACCCGGGCATGACTTGAGCTTTTTTTCACACACACACGTTGACCCAGGGTTAACCTAAGCCCAGGGCTATACGATTCACATAACAAGTCTACTAGCCCTGGTTTAAATGTTCGTTGGAACATCGGCTAATGTTTATGTTCTACAGTGACGTCTCCCTTCACTTTTAAGAGCGTGCAGCGCTGTTTCACACTGGCACCTTTTAGCCTTGTGTAGAGTTGATTTTTAGGGGATAACCCCACAAACTCGGGGTTAACCCTGCTCCAGAACAGGGCCAGGTATCCCTAAGCTAAAGTCAGGGTTAGCCCACTTTGGAATGTGCCATGATTGTACCAGCGAGCAAATTTTCTCAGCCTAGGGCTAATAGGTTTTTAAGAATTTTGTTTTATGCCTGCAGTGCAGTGTGAAAGGCCCTTTATAACCTTCTTATCCCCAGGCCAAGAAAGCATTTACGCAGGTACAATCCTGACACGTTCCTAAGTCCAACTTTAACCTAGGGCTTACTGGGCCATGCTTAACCCCGCTTTAGCCCAGAGTTTGCGTGGTTATCCCCTGAAATTGACATAGGGCTAAAAGGTGCCAGTGTGAAACGAGACTAACGGATGTTAAAGAGTCATGCATCATTCTAGAATGTAGCCTAAACATAAGTCACGTGTGCCAATGAACATTAACTCAGGGCTATTAGAAGTACAGTGTGAATCATGTGGCCCTGGGCCCAGGTTAACCCTGTATTAACAATTTGTGTGCGAAAAGGGGCTAAATCATTTCAGGGTTAACTCTTAGTCCATGTGTTAGGTGACTGCCTGTCAATTATTTGAGTCCTATTTAACTGTTTAGTTAGTACAATAACGTCTTCTTATTAATAATAAGCCATTGGTGGTGTAGGTAAACCAAACAAAAGGTATCTGCAGTGCCTGACTGAATTTAAACATCTCGTCTCAGAATAAAAGCTGCATGCAGTTGTTACATTCACTGTAAGCAAAATGATGCTGTGGGAAGAAACAGGTCCAGGTCTATTCCCCTTGTTCTGTTGTAGCTTATGTTTCATTCTAACTAGTTTTACAGGTCTGAATGAGTCCAAAGTTACACACGTCCCCCTCTGAAAGACCTGACACACCAAAACTTCAAAGACCAAGCATTGTTAGACACCGATGGCTTCATCTCCTCAGGTCTCCTCATCGCATCTGTCAAAGAATAATTTGCTTTTGTTACAACTTCGGTCCTCTTTTCAAAGGTTTGGCCCTAGTTCCTGTCAGTTACGAGCACATTGTTGTCAAAATAATTCCTCAGATCTCAGAACATGACAACATTGCTGCAACAGCTGATCTAAACCAGGTGTTCCAGCCTTTTTTTTTTTTTACACCGCAAACTGTTTCCATTTGTTTTTTCTGGTGATTTGTGTGTGTTAATATTCAACGCTATCACATAAAATATGACGTGGTCTCCCGTTACCAAATGCAATCTGTCTGTGGCATGTTCACAAATGATGTATGTTTAATTTCAGGCTTTATCTCGATTTATCCTCCAAACATGCAAAGCCTTATCGCTTTATAGCCTTATCCTCAGTGAGAAAATGACAGAGGGAGAAAGAGAAAAGAGAGCACGCACAAGAGTCAGTGGCCATAAAAACACATCTAGACAGACACAAAAACTTGACTTAATTTGCTCAGTAATTTGCTTACTTAACTGGAAGCATGTCCCAGTGAAAGTTGTGAACTTAATGCGTGTGTGTGGCTGGTTATCTTGAGTACTTACCCAACAGAGCTTTAGTTAAAATCTGTATTCTGTTAAGGAAAGTGGGACAAGAAGCGATGAGGTAATATGTAACACAGAGTGTGCCAAGTAAAGGGTAATTAAGACAAAAATAACTCACCCATTCTCCAGAATTGGGACGAATTGTCTCCTACCAAAAAAAAACTTTAAAAGCTATTAATCCAACACTCTAATTGCTATTTTTTGGTGAAAATGTATTCTTTAAGGATTTATATGCATGAAATATATGTAATTAATGAAGTGTTTTGGTTTGCTTTAATCTTTTTCATTTCTATACTTCCTCTGTGCCAGAAAACACTCCTGTCTCAGACAAGAATTCACAACTTCAAACAAATTAAAAATGTGTTAAAAGCCTTCAAAAATCTAAAACTAACTATACCTACTGATAACAGAGGTTTAAAATGTGCTTTTATAATCATTTTTGTTTTAGAATCAATTTTTTAAAATGAAAATGTTGGCCCTTTAAAGTTGTGTCCCAGATTTCCCTCAACTCCTTCAGATTAGAAGAAGAAAAAAAAAAAAAAAGATTTAATCAGGCACAAAAAGAGTTAGCTGTACTCTAAGGACCCCTGTCTCATTTCCTTGTTTAAAAAAAGGCAGGAAAACTGCTCAAGCACTGGTAAACTTTCTATTCTTGGACAAATTCATTAAATAATATTGCTATCAGATTTGTCTCAACCATAGCATGTCAAATCTGTAGCCCCCTGAATCAAAGCTAAACAAGAATTATGGTTTATAAATGTGTATTTTGATTAGTATTAAGAGAACTCTGAGCACCTTTACAAAATAAAGTTGCTGCTGACTATGACTATACTGTGAAATCAAAAAATGCAACACTTTGTCGACTCCGTTAGATGGAAAATCTTGACGTCTACATTAAATAAAAAACATAATCACTAGGAGGTTGGCCTGTTACAAGGTTTAATAGCCAAGAGTTTGATCCTTTAAAATATATTTTCACAGCATAATTACAAAATGTCCCAATTCTCAAGAATGAGTGTATTCAGCGCTTCTTAGCTGAATTATTTAAATTCCGTTGGTTCCTGTAAGCAACTTTCGTAGCTTGCAACAGTCCCAAGTTGTAGTCAGGCGTAATTAAAAGTTTCACTTTAGCACACGGCAGCAGTCAACACTTTGCATCCATTTTCACGTTAGCAGTTTGCAGGTGCATGACTCCTCTGAATCACTGCAGCTGCTGTTTGAAAACTGCATTCGAACTTGAGTGTTTGTTTACGCTGGAGATGAAGAGAGGCCATCCAAATCCTCTCCAAACCTTCTTACAACAACAGAACCACACTGACACTCCTCTCGCCGCCTCCACACCATAATTTACTGTTGCTAGGAGACTAGAAACCCCCTCCAGGTGGCTGCTAATACAGGCCGCAAAAGTGTAAGCTCAAAGCAAATATACTGTATGACAAAAAATAACAAAGACTTAATGTAGCTGCCACGTGGGCTAGGCTAGAGCATTAACTGTCTGTTCTAGCTGCAAGAAAAGATATAAAACATTTCATTTTTATAAAGACGGTTTTAAACATCACTATGTTGTGTGTGCTTTTCTCCACAGTCGCAATCTTCTGTCCAGTTTACCCCCGTCGGTGTTCCAGCTTCCCCTCCTGCGAGTGCTCATCGTTAGCAACAACAAGCTGTGTTCACTGCCTGCCTCCATATACTCCCTCACACACCTCAGACAGCTGGTATGATACCCACACACACATGCACACACACACATTTCTGTCTGTCCTCAACTTTATCTTTCTGTGCTCTGACTCTCAGCAACAGCACTGAGTTTAAACTTCCGTCAGCTGATTTCTGTGATGATAGAAGTCACTGATAGTCTTGTAGAAGGTGCGTAGATGACAGACAACTGACAGTTCTAAACAGTTGATCAACTTGCAGTGGAGGATTCATGGTCGCTTTTTATTGTCAGTTTACGAGGTGACACGCATCCTGACATTCCTGCAGCCTGCCTGTCTCTGCCATGCCTGGAGAGGAGGAGGCGGGGGGCAAACAACTCGCTTCAACCATAGATCACACATTAAACAGGATTACAACCTATTTAATATGCTTTAAAACAAGAGGGTCTCCAGATCCTTTTCTGATGTAATTAAACTCTTTTCGATCACTGCTCTTGCTTCACCGTGTTCTTTCTCTCTCAGGATGTAAGCTGCAATGAGCTGCAGTGTTTGCCGGCGGAGCTCGGCCAGCTCGAGTGTCTGAGGGACTTAAACCTGAGGAGGAACCAGCTCGCCACGCTGCCTGAAGGTAAAGGAACACACTTGACCCCGTCCAGTGACCTCAGACCTCCTGTGGGTTGTCTCTAATGATCACCTCAGCTCATATTGCTCCCATTCAGCATTTCTCACTGCTCTTTGATGAACCCAAGTAACCCCCAGAAACCTCTGCCACGTCTGTCCAGACGCCTGAAGTGATTCTGCAACTGTTCAGTCTATCTATAAGTAGAGAAGATGATAAAGATATCTTATCCCTGAACAAATAATAGCTCTCTGTATGCTATGGATTTTCATGTAGAATCTCTAGCAGTAAAATGGTAATTGCCTCATTATTGTGAGCTATTGATTGTTTACATGCACAAGTATTGAACTGCTTCTGACTTTCTGCAAGACTAATGGATCTTAGAGCATTAGCGCCTCATTCCCGGGATCATTAGGAGGAAATGTGAATGAATATACTTCCTGAAAACAAGAGGAAACAGGCTGCCAGTGGGGCTTGCTTGTGTAGTTCTTTTTCTTGGCTGAGTTCTGATGTGTTTACTAAGAGGAGATTTAGCCATCTTTAAATTCAGACTAGCAAAGTAACAGCTAATCTATGACCTGGTTAAGGGGATAGTTCACTTGTGGTTGTGGTGCTCAAAGTGCCAAAGAAATGAATTTGAAATCTCAGCAGTAATGTCTCTCTCTAGAAATCATGACCTGGTTACTCAAGATAAATTCACACACCTTGTTGTGAGCTTCATGCAAGAACTATTTTCTTTCTACTGAACCACACCCACCAACATAATGTTAACACCACTGAGCTAGCCAACTAATAAACTCCCCCTCTTTTTTCAGAAATTTCCGAACTCCCCCTCGTCCGTCTCGATGTGTCCTGCAACCGCATTTCCCACGTGCCCTTGTGCTACCGCCACCTCCGGCATCTCCAGAGCATCACGCTGGACAACAACCCGCTGCAAATGCCACCTGCGCAGATCTGCTCCAAGGGCAAATACCACATCTTCAAGTACCTCAACATGGAGGCCTGCAAGAGGAGCCAGGAGGAGCTGGAGAGACACCTGAGGCCCACCGGATTCAACAGCTGGTGAGGACGACTGGAGGGAGGGAGGGAGCAAGTGATGAAGGGAGGAAATAAGAGAAAAGAACCTTCTCTTCTCCCTGTAGTTTAAGGAACATCTACGTTTCCACTGGTCAAATTTTCTATTATATCTTGACAAATTTAAGGTATATTTCAGTCAGTGAATACCAGATAATACAAAACTATTTTGAAGGGTTTTTTAGTGAGCTTGGGAGTTTTTGGTAGGTGTATTTTTGAACTTTGGACAGACCCAAGCTAGGTGCCCCTCCCCCCCCGTTTCTAGTCTTTATGCTAAGCTTGTCTACAAGCTAGATATCCACTGTCTCGTCTCACTCTCCAAAAGCAAGCAAATAAGCTACTTTCTCAAAACTATTCCTTTACCAAACCAGAAGGAGAGAGTTTCACGGAGGCACTCCTCGTAGGGTGGGTAGGTAGGACTCTGGTCCACACAGTTCTGGTTGTGGCTTTAATGGACACTTCTAACAGCTTTTGCATTTGAAATTTGAAAGAACCTGGGGACAGTAGGTGCATTTTTTTGACTAAATAACTGATAGGTAAATGAGAGGGGAAATTCATTTTTTTCCACTCTATTGCTAATTAGTTTACACATGTGTGGGCCTGTATATGCACATGCAGCTGGTGGGAGAGAGATGGATGCTCCCAGAATAAGTTGGGGGGTTCAGTGCCTTGCTCAAGGACACCTCAACAGTGCCCTGGACTTGAACCGGACACCCTCCGGTTCCCAAGGTTCTGCTGCCCTAAAGATCTACTATTTAAGAAACCTAAATACTTATATCCATTTACATCTACTGTCTAAGACTGTAGTAAATAAATCAGGGGGAGAGAAAATGGAGAGATTCCACTTTTTTTTGCTATTATCAGACCAATAGTCCAAGTGTCTGAAAAAATGAGAGACCAAGAGAGGAGGTATCATTCAGTAGGAGCATCTTAGGACAATATAATACTTTAGTATCAAGTAGGTCAGATTAGATCCCATTTTCAAGAAATGCCCCACCCCTGAGCAGTTCAAATACATGTGCAGAAAAGACACAGTGTTCCCATCAAGTTAGACACATCCTATGAAGAAATTTAAAGTGTATCAGTTTGTGTTTGGGATTTTTAGACATACTATTCAAACTGTCTCAGACTGTTGGCCAGCAGTTGGAGGAAAATACTGTTTACTGATATCAGCAGCTGCTGCAGCAGTCATTATGGGATAATAATGGTGTTATGGAAATAAATATTTTTTGCCACCACAGTAAACATGATGACATTCTCTTATACTAAATGAATGATGTGAACGTGAGGTGAGAGGATAAATATCAGGAGGTAAAGGGAAGTGGAAGATAAATAGTGTCAGTGGACAGGTATATTAACTAAGAGGAAGCAGGGTTTATAAAAAAGTTATAAAGCTGAATGCAGCCATTTTAGCTGCTCAGTGAGACATTTCCATGAAATAGACCGGGCCGAGGACAGAGATAAGAGAGGATATTTGACAGCAGAGCTCTGAGTGTGATCTGGAGAAGAAGAAAACATGAGTCACTGCCCTGTAGACTGATGAACTACTGTGTAATACCCTGACAACAACACTGCTGTGTGTTTACTTGCATGTGTGTGTGTGTGTGTGTGTGTGTTTAATTTATCTTAATGTGTGCTCTGCATGTTTCCCTGCAGCCTGTCAGACCAGGAGCTGTTCACAGGTCAGTTTGGAGGGTTGGACTCTGGCTTCAACAGTGTGGACAGTGGCAGCAAACGCTGGTCTGGGAATGAGGTAAAACTGAAGGATTTATACACTGACAAGTGTCCTGAGTGATACATTACATGTTGATCAAACAGAAAGGTAACATTAAAGGGATAGTTAGGATTATTTGAAGCATGGTTGTATGTGGTACTTATGTACAGTCAGTGTACTATCTACAGTACATGGCAGTCAACACCAGTTTGGAGAAGCAGCAGGAGTACCAGTGTAGGAAACTAAGCACAGTCCTGCTGTGGACAGGGTCAGCAGCTAAATGTATTTGAGACACCTCAAAAAATAAATATCAGTTTAAGTGTACGCTATATTTAGAATATTTACTTTTTCACACTTTAACTTGCTGTCAGACAGACCTTTATGATGGGATACTTCTTTAAAATAAGTCAAATAGCACTCTCTCTCTCTCCCTCAACCAAACTCCATTGGCAAAAACCATACTTTTACCTCAAGGAACCCAGGTGCTGCTGGTCTATTGCTGCCTCAATCGGTTAGTTAGTTTGTGTTATTGTGCGACACTGGTGTATCTGAACTAACCCTTTAAAATACTGAAGTCACACAATAACACAAACTAACTAACTGATCAAGGCAGTGGTAGACCAACAACTCCAGTGTTCTGTGAAGTAAAAATGACTGTTTTTGCCAATGGAGTTTGGTTGGTTTGGAGAGAGTGATATTTTGCTTACATAAAAGCTGTTTCTCAACAGAAAAGTCTGTCTGACAGGAAGGTAAAGATGTGAAAATATTCCAAATATAGCAGTTGAACTGATATAGATTTTTTAGGTGTCTAAAATACATTTTGCTGCTGACCCTGCCAACAACAGTACATTACTTAGCTTCCTACTCCAATCAATGAGTACCTCACACCACCAGACTTCAGATAATCCAAACTATCCCTTTTAAATTAAACACACTGATGTCATTAAATCTGAAGAAAATATAAATTCATAAATGATGGGTGAAGAAACTGCAAATATACAAATACAACAACACCTATCAGTAGTACTCCCATTAGACCACAGATGAGTGACTCATTATCTATCTGTGTTTGTTTTTCCAGTCAGCAGATGATTTCTCTGAGCGCTCCCTACGCATGGCTGAGGTCAGCAGAGACCGGAGGAACCTGGAGGAGGAAGAAGAGGAAGATGGATCTCCTCTGGAAGCTAACAGGGGTGAGGAAGGACACACCTCCTGTTTTGTGTATTGAACAGTTTTCTTTTTCCTGCCAAAAAAACCCACACAAAAAACTGTAGATTTCTTTGCTTATTTGGAGAAAATCTTCTCTTTGGCAGTGAATGGCGAGGCCGAGCATGTGGACTTCATCGACAGCAGTGTGACGGAAGAAGAGGAGGAGGAGATCAGGACGGATCCACCCACGCCTCCTCTCACAGCACCTCCTCTGGTACCAGTCGTTCACACGCTGATCAGCAGATTTGTCAGATGTCTCTTGTTGCTCAACATCTTGCTTTGTAGTGTAACAGAACAGAGACGTTATTGATGGTGTCATTGATTTCCAGGAGCAGAAGGACGACTCTTCACCTCCCCAAAGCCACGACTTGACAGTACGCAGGTCAGTCTTGAAAAAGAGCTGAATAAACTAGAATAGATTCACAACACAACACAGGAATATAGTTATTTAAAAAACAAAGTAGTAATATAATTCAGAGACAAGGCAGGTTTATTATAGAGCATTATCCAGACACAATGCAATTTAAAGTGCTGTTTACAGGGACATCGAAATACATTAAAAGTAAGACAAGCAGAAAATAAAACAAGCAGATAGTTAAAAATGTCTACTTTATTAGAAAGCTGCAGCAAACAACAATGTAAATCTTAGATCTCACATATTCTGGAAGCTTGTTCCACATATGAGGAGCATAGAAACTAAAAGTCGCTTCACCTCACTTGGTTTTGACACTGAGTTAACCTGTTCCTGATGACCTGAGCGGTCTGGGTGCTTCGTAACGTAAGTAAATCAGAGATCTATTTAGGCCCGAGACCATTTAGTGCTTTAAAGACAAGTAATGGCATTTTAAAATCTGTCATTTTTGTATTTTCTTTTCTTTATGGTCTGTTTTTCTCTAAATGGGACCATGACTTACAAAAGAAGACTTGATACGAGCTTCTTCAGACCATAAACTAATTAGTAAAGTGTTCACTGAGGCCATTTTTACTGAGTAGGCTCATTTTGGCATAAGAGTGCAAACAAAAATCAAAACTGGGAGTGGCTGGTGTGATTGTGACCACAAACAGCTGTGATGTAGCTTTGTACTAGAGTGCCACGCTACATCACTGTTGTGTAAAATGTGAAAAAAAAAGCGTGTTGTTACTACTAGCTTGCATGAAAAGCCAGGCTCTGCTCTTCCAGATGGTAGAGAGAGAAAACGTGATTGAAAAATATCACAGCCAGTATGTTCATTCTCTTCAGGAAAGTGGGAGAAAAAGATGAAAAGCAAAAAGGGTTTATGGGAAGTGTCTCAGCTCTCCATAACACCACTGGTGTTTGACGCTGGCAACGACCTCGACCAAGGTCTCATTTGTTTACGGTTCTTGAGCCGAGGTGTTCCGGTATATTTGAAAAGCATTTACATATCCCTTTAATTCTGCTCAGCCTGTTCGTGGGACAGTTCTTCATCAAAACCCAGCTGTGTGTGTGTGTGTGTGTGTGTGTGTGTGTGTGTGTACTCAGACACTCCAAGTGACAAAGACAGACAAGCTCTTACAACTTTTTCTCTCTCTTTTTTCTCCCCGTGCTTTACAAGGTCACTTTACAGGCTGTTTGAAGAGCTGGGAAAAGTCAATATACTGCAGTTCCCATTAGTTCCAGTGTTAGTCACTCACTGCCCCTCAAACTCTTCATGTTCGCTGCTTGTGGCTGCTGTTATCTCGGAAGATTAACAATCGTGACTCACCCAGGCTTCACATTTATTACATTGTGGCAACTTTGTCAAAATGTTCATGTATCTGTTGAAAGGAACCAAGAATGTCAGAGGGAGTGAAGCAACAGAACGAGATTCAGGGATAGATGCTTCTAGTTTTAAGCACTGACCTCATGGGCTACTAAGCCCCTAAATTAGTAGATTTTTGGTGGCAGTTTGAGTCGGCTTAGTAAACTCAGACTTCAGTAGCCCCGACATATTGGTAGCTAGCCGGTGCTGTTCTCTGTTCTCAGCCATAGTCTTAATTAGCTAATTGATATTTATTATCATCAAAAACAATGATCTGTCCTCCAGAAGGGGGTGTGGCCTTGGCAGCTGGGGCTTGATGACCTATTGGTTTAATGTATAAATGTTTACATTCCACACTGTTGTGAACATGAGCCTCTTGTTCATGAGTAGATGCACACTTCCCTCTGCTCAGTGATACGTTTGGTGGATGTAGGACGGTAGAAAAAAATGAAACCGCTCACAAAAAGGTGTGTGGATTATCTTGAGTGACCAAGTCATGATGTCTGAAAAGACGCAAACAGTCGTGCGGTGTTTTTCCTCGCCACTGTCACCTTAGTGCTTGCTTATGGTGGAAACTATTAGAGCTTTGTAAATAATAATGTGAAGTACAGTTTAGACCTGCTCTACATGAAGTGTCCTGAGATAACTTCTGTTAGAAGCTGGCATTATGTAAATAAAATTGAACTGTCTTTTTGGTGCTTCGATCACCACAAATCGAGCGCCATCTAGTTCCATTATACTTGAGAGAAGGTGATGTGTTTTTGATTTTGGGCTGAACTATTCCATTAATGCACATAAACAAAATACCGTGTGTACTAACAGCATCATAAGTGATGCAGACTAATAAAAGCATATGTCAAACAGCTTGTTGTAGCTTAATCTCAATGGAAACTGTGCTACAATGTCTGTGCCAACATTCGCAAGCTGTGAAGATGAAATTGAAGGTGTTCACAGCTTCTCCACCACCTGCTGCTGTTTGATTGTCAGCTGATAGCAGCTCGCAGCTCGTATGCTGCTCGCGTTGCGGCTCGCCAGGTTTCCTCACCTGTGCTTCTAATTAAACTGCACCGCTCACCAGCGCAGCCAAATGGAGCGCTGCCATTGACCTCAGCTGGAAAAAAAACAATCGACCGCATAATGGGGATGTGATCTTTCTGTGCCACGGCAGGAAAAAATACCAACAGCCGTGAAAAACTGTGACAGAAATACTTTGTTGGTATCAGCTTGACTGCTTCTAGCAACCAAGTTGACTTAAAAGAGCTTTAGTAACAAAGTAAGCCCACTCCCAAACAGAAACTCGCTAACTTGAGCATGAAATCAGTCTAATGGGATTAAGTGGAGCAAGATAAACCTCCAGCTACATATTTTCTGTGTAGCGGTTGACCCCAGTCGCATTGTGGACTGTGTATTAAAACTTTGTACATGTCCTTTTTCTTAATATCCATATTTTCCTGTCCATGCAGTGTCCTCAGCAGCAGCCACAGTCACGCCCTGTTTGTGCAGACGCCCAGCAGGCAGCTTTTATCATGCTGCTCTGTTGTTCTGCAACCAAGATAACTACATTGTTGAGATTTAGAGTCCCAGCATTCCATTGGCCACATATTAATATGGATGCAGGGCCATTGTTCTCAGCCTGTGGAGCAACACGCAGCATGTCCCATTGTTCTAAATCTTTGAGTTTTATTAACTGTACTAAGGCCAAATGACTAACATCCATTCAGTGTTCAAACCCTCATTAAGCCTCATATACTGAATCACGCAGTGTACATGCTTTAGATGTTCTCACCAGTCTGCTCCCTCTGCCTGACGGAGATTTAGCTCAGCTGTTGCTCACTCCTGCTTCTCCTCTTCACAATCATGTTGTAGCTCGAGCAAACGGATGTTCCACATCTTGGCTCCCAACACTTCCTCTGGGAAATCTAAATATAGGATACAGAGACTTAAAATGGAAACTCGACACACAGTTTCCGAACGCACTTTTACGTTTCACTGATACAATGATTTTACACAAACCAGCCTGCAGGAAAAAAAAAGGTGCAAGTCTGTCAGATCACTTCAATAGACTTGAGTTCACATGGTGTCTTATTCCTGTTTTATTTAAAGTTTCACTCATCTGCTCTCATTTGTAGTAGTAAAAACTGCTTGGAACTTGAACGCAGCCCATGTGCACAATGCACATAGTAGTGATAAAGATTGTTTGATACTTACTGCAACTTACACAGAATCTGTTTTCAAAGTCATGTGGGTGTTTGGTTTACCGTGAATTCTTAAGATCATGCAAGAATCCATCTTGCCAGGCTTCAGGTTAACCTTTCGTGTCCGCACCAAAAGTGGTGCAGCCAATCAGCTTCCTAGGAGGGGCTACTGGCAACTATGGGCGTGGTTTTAGCTGTGATGACAGCGAGAAGCGTCCATGGAAACGTTGGTTGAAGTTAGCCTGTCTTAGACGTGATAGACGGATGGCTTATCCACTTTGAAAGTGCCTGCCCTTTTCCAAACAGTCTCTAAGGACGACTTCCCAGATGGTTCTGTGTAACAAACCATCTGGGGTGTCAGATTCATGTCGTGACTAAACATACGACACATCATGGCTACCTTGAACAAATGCAGTGATTATGTAAGAAATGCAGCGTCTAAATTATCCTGTTTGTTCCAAGTCGATATAACTGAGATAAGAGTTCACTTCAAGTCCAACCATGGTTTTGCCGAAACTTAGACTAGTACAACCCAAGACTGGATGTGTGTCTCAGGATCGAAAGCTTTTCTTCTTGCACTTGTATTCAAAACTATTTATTCAGGCACGCACACTGGATGGACATAAACAATCTGTCCTCAAAAACAAGAAAAACAAACAATTTGGCAACTTTTCATGACGAGTAGTTGGGTTTGAGGCTCTGACTGGGCCATTTGCTGTCAGTCATATCAACAACTGTAAATTAACTAGGGCTGAAGCTAACAATTATTTCCATAGTCACAATCTTGTCAGTTGAAAAACAGGTCCAAACATGTGGAGCACACAGACATAATAGTTGTTTGGGAAACACAGATCAATATTTCTCACCATTTTATGGACTGAAGTCCAAGATGATGTCCTCAAATGTCTTGTTTTGTCCAGATCCCAGTAATATTCAGTTTACTGTCAGAGAGGAGAAAGCAAACCAGAAAACATTCACATTTAAGAAGCTGAAATCAGAGAATTTAGACTTTTTTCTCTCAAAAAATTACTCAAAGCGATTAATCGATTAGCAAAATAGTTGGTGATTAATTTAATAATTGACTCACCCGTTAATCTAACTCATATTTCAACTCATTCCTGGAGCCAGCAGAGGAGTTGGTTGTACTCAGGACTGCAACACAGGGAAAGTGGTCATTCTAAATTGGGGAAAAAAATACATTAAAAAACTGTATTCAGATGAAAATATCTGCTTTTGAGTTGCCTCACTGGTATTCTCTACCTCTGCTCTCCAGGTCCAGCCTCCATGTGGACATGGGCGCCCCATCATCGTCCTCCTCCTCTCCCCTGTCCCCCTCCAGCCCCACCCTGGAGGAGCGGAGGAGGCCGGGCACCCTGTCCATCTGGCAGGAGAGAGAGCGGCTGCAGCAGCAGCAGCAGAGAGAAAAGGCCAGGTACGTACTCATTTACATTCTTTATATAGGCAGGAGACACTTTCCAACAAGCTCATTTATTTTGAAAAGCAAGTGTTTGTCATAACAGTTCCTCCCTTCACTGACACACAGTATGAGCTTGTGTACACACTGAGGAAGACTCTCTGACAGAGGCTACTCCCTTCTGTCTGTCTCACATGTAATTATATGCTCACCATGTCAAAACTCTAATTTTGCAGTTTGCTGAAGTCATCCGCCAAAACAGGAAGTCATGTGGCCGCTGCACCACAGACAGGAAGTAGCTCGGCGTAAGTAAAGCCTGTTGAACAGATCAAACGCACAAAGAGACACATGACTGAGAGAAATTAGACTCCACTCATTCTCGCGTGTCCTCCGTCTGTTGCTGAATTACGAACTGAGGGAAGTTTGAGGGTGTGGAAAGTGTTGGTTTTCTGTAGTGAACAAACGCTGGTGTTTGTCTCCCCCTAGTGGTGCATCTCCAGAGAACAACAGCTCCCACTTGGGCCTTCGGCAGCGATGTGCAGTGAGTAGTACCTCTTTATTCCTTCAGTAAACTGAGCTGAGAGCTGCACAGCTGGACTCAACGTGTGATTCTGTTGTTGAAAATGTCACTTTTGTTCATTTTTTTTATTAGAGCGCTGATCAGATGAGCACAGTGTCTTCTTCAATACTTTTACATCGCTCCAGCAGCAGAACAGGTACCACACACACACACACATTTAAAATAGATCAGTTATATATTTTCCATTGTTCGATATGTATTCATACAGGAGCTGCTGTAGCAACTGTATTATGAGCCGTAAAACTACAACCACAGAAAATACTTGTCTTTGATTGGCTGACTGGTTTCACTTCTAATTGTACAATCAGATAAAAAAAAAAAAACATTTAGACACTATGTAGAACATAAAAAGAGAATGCAAATCCTTTTCTACCTATACTCAGTTAATTACTGCACAAAGACGAGATATTTAATGTTCAAACTGATTAAAGTTAAGACAGAAGTTAAGAAGCAAGTTTACCACTGTGATACATCAGCTTTTCGTTTAACAACACTCAGACAACATGAGGATACTAATTGTTGAAGTTTTGAAAGTGAAATTATTTCTCTGTTGTCATATTTTGTGCTTCTGTACTACAAGCAGGTCAGTGTAGTGTTTGAACTCTTTTCCTTCAAAGCCACACTGTTGTAACGCATGCAGAATGTGTCTTGGCATTGAAGTAAGCAGGGAAAAAGAGGTCGTCTTGATGGCAGCATATGTCGCTCCAATTCCTGGATATCTACCTTTCAGCATCTTATTGGCTTCAGAGATGCTGCTTTTGTACTGTGCTAATCTAACAACCTTTTTCTTCTTTAGCCAGGACACAACCTCCATGATTTCCCAAAACAATCTGAAATACTCTTTATTTGTGTGTCAGTCCACCTCAGATGAGCTCAGGCGCAGAGACGTTAGCAGAATTTCAGCAGCAGTGTTTACTGACAATGAAATGCTCCCAGTCCATTTAGTGATATATTTTATACAATCATGTTGGTTTTTTCTTTTAAAGTGCAGCCTGACCGTTTTCGTCCTTGCCCCTTATGTGTCAGAATATCTCCAGATTCTCTGAACTGTTTGATTTTATGTATTATAGATAGTGAATTCCCCAAATTCTTCGCAGTTGTGTATTGAGAAACTTTATTAATAATGGTGTTGGCAATGTCAATATTATGGTGGTGGAGTTAGCTCTAAAAAGGGGAGAGACTATAGTAGAGTGGTTTGGTTCCAGAAGATCAGATGTACAATAAAGCACAGCAATATGTAAGAAGACTCTAATAACAAAAAGGGGCAATAGAACAAGCTAACGTACCCAGTTGAGTACGAGGAGAGCTCAACAGCTTGTCAGTTCTTAAACCTTAAATATTTTTTAGTATTCTGTCATATTGTCAAGAATATTGTTAGCCCGGGTTACCCTAAAATATTGTGATGTTTGATGTTTTAGGGCCATATCAATCACCCCTACTTCTTAAACTGTTGGACTACTTGCTCATGATCCAGTAACCAGGAGATTTTACAAACGTGTCTGTGACATCATCAGCCTGAAATCTGCAATCAACTGTCCCTCCTGGTGTTTATTAGCTGTTGTTCCTGACTAGTTCCAATCAGCTATTCATTAAACTGTGTGTTGCCATAGCAACTACACAAACAGTTTACATAACATAACCAAGAGTTAAACTGACCCCTCACCCACTCAGACATATATAATGATGAGCTTTGACAAAAACACCTTTAGTCTCGGCCAACTTAGCTGCTCTTGTCTGAGCTCATATTGCTGTCTGCTTGTGTCGTACAGATGCAAAATGTGCTGTGCGACATGTAATCTTACATGTGTAACACTGACCTGAATGTTTGTGTCAGATGTCCCGTCCTCCCCGAAGACGTCC
>JAJHUR010139442.1:2941-14077 GCA_027495735.1 Lutjanus campechanus
TATACACACTTAACCTCCATGTCAAATTTTAGCCTCCTCAGGCAAAAACTGTTTTTATGAAAAGGGCAGGAATTTTTTTGTGGACTAGAGAGAACCATAAGGGGGTCTGGATGACCAGGGGAGAACTTTCTTTAGCTTCTGAAGGGGCAGCAGGCCAGACAAAGTTTGGGAACCACTGATGAGGCTGCTACCTTGTTTCTCCTAAAACTCCAGGATTGTTTGGTGAACTGAAGACCTTCACCCATCATCACATCGGCATAGTGGTGAGTACATACAAAATGGCTTATTCTCACAGGGTGGAGTATCACTTTAAGCAAGTTTTTTGTTATCGTCTTACAGAAGCTCATGCATTTTTAAAACTCAATACATTCATTCCAGTATAAATTTTAACTTCAAACAACCTCACCGGAAGGCAACAAGCATCTGGGCAGGATTCAGTAAAGTGTGAGTGAAGTCAGAGAAAGTATAAATAATATAAATGTACACAGGTAAAGGTCAGGATGAAGGTGTGCTCATTAATTATTCTATTTAGAAAAATTCATGCAGTGACAAAGTGCATAAAAATATGGATAAGTCCCATAAAATTTTCATACACACCTCACACACTCACTACACATCTGTGTGAAGCACATGTCACACTGCATCACCAAACAGTCCCGGCCATGAATACATTACAGGCCGCACACTTTCTTTAATAATGATTTTAAAATATTATATCTGACATGCTGAGTCGGCTTCCCATTAGTCGATGACACATTAGCACGCAGCCAATCCATTGATAATTCATTGTGAATGTCAAAGCCACCCATCCTGTTACTGTAACTGCATTGCAGCAGTAAGTATGGAGAGCCTGGGGAGGTGAGGATAGAGAGTCATCTCTCTTTTTCCACTCTCACCACCACCCTCCTCCTCCTCCTCCTCCTCCTCCTTTTCCTTCTCTCTCCATCAGCCCAGCACAGGGACGGGCGGATGTTAGAGTGAGTCCAGAGAGAAGAGGTGTTGAGATGAATGAGACGTCTGCTCCGGGGAGAGACAGAGTGGAAATGGACTGACTGAACTTGCAAGAAGAGCTGATAGAGAGTGAAGAAGAGAGTTAACGCGCAGAACTCCAGAGGGAGAGGTGAAGCAGAGGTGAAAAGTTTGTTTCCACCCTGAGATAACAACCTTAATGTGGGAAAAAGTAGCATTTACTTTAACATTGTTTAAATTACTTTAACACTACAGTGTGTTCGTGTGACTATGAGGTCAAACTGCTTTCAGCGGGAGAGAAGGTATATTTTTACAACTGCACAGTAAATCATCAGTGCTGTGTGCATATATATCCAAGTGGCAGATGTTATTTGCTCAGTTTTCAAGACTTAAGTTGACAGCATCAGTTTATGTAAAAAAGGAAGCCATTTGGCGGCAATTAAATCATCCCAGTGGGAGGGAGGCTGCGAAGTCGTAAGCTGGACTAACAAGCTAGCTAACAAACTAGTTCTCTAATGAACGGTCACATTTCCCCACTGTAGAAAAGTAATTACCTTGCGAGGCAGCTGGATTCACAAGATCTGTGAGAGTCCATCTTGCCAGGCTTCAAGTTATCCATTTGCTTCTGCGCACAGAAGTGGTGCAGCCGATCAGCGTCCTAGGAGGGACGACTGGCAGCTACGGGCATGGTTTCAGGTGTGATGACAGTGAGAAGCATACATGGAAGCAACTCGTCTTGAACGAAAAATGTCTGCTCAGAACTGGAGAATATTTCTTCATTGAAAGAAGAGCAAAGAATGATGATGAAGGCTTTTCTCGATGGAAAAGATGCTTTTGCTCTTCTCCCAGCTGGCTTTGGCAAGAGTTTGATCCGATTGATTGAAGTTAGACATGATAGACAGATGGTTGATCTAGTCATCTGCCAAGTTTTGTTTTGTTTTGTTTTTTGAAAGTGCCTGCCCTTTTCCAAACAGTTTCTAAGGATGACTTTCCAGATGGTTCTGTGTAACAAACCATTTCTGCCATCTATTTTAGGCAGGCTTTGTACACAAAGGTTATTAGCTTCACAATAGTGAAGTTTCACATCTGTTGATATTGATAATTATTGGGTGGGAGAGCATCTACGGTGGTGCAGATGGTATTCCTGCAAGGTTCACACACAACAGTGTTCTGATAGTTGTCGATGAATCCATCCATCCATTTTCTCCTGCGTAGTCATGGCCGGGTTGCAGTGACGGCAGGCTTAGCAGGGTATTCTAGACATCACTCTCCACAGCAATGCCTCCCAGCTCCTCCTGTGGGACTTCAAGGTGTTCCCAGGCCAGATGAGATATGTAATCCCTCCAGTGAGTTCTGGGTCCACCTCTGGGTCTCCCAGTTGGATATGCCCTTTGGACAACTGTCCATCTGAGAGCATTGCTTCTATGCCTTCTTTCATCATCCGTTTTCAGATCTGAAGTAGGTGTTTGCGTCGTTGCATGATTTTTTCTGGCTATTGATTATTGAATCCACGGTCAGTTCCTTTTAGCTGCATGTCCTGTCTTCGAAACAGTTCACTCTGTTTGTAATGTTTGAATTTGTCAATGATTGGATGTGGTGGGTTGATGTTGTTGTTGTTCAGTTCCAGATGGTGTTTACAGACAGCAGTTTTAATTTATTTTGATATAATAGCTGTTCTTTCAATACAATATCTGCTCATATATCCCCAATTTAAGAATGTTAAATTTATGGTTTTGTTTAGGTACTAAAATCTTTTGGTTTAAGAGTAACTCAACAAATAAACTTGTCTTTGTTTTAACTTCTCAACTTTCTACTGTGATGTGTGGGTGCACTCCAGGACCTGATTAAAAAAAAAGATGCAAGACACAGCATGTTCACTTTATTCATTATTTTACAAAAAAGACTTTTTAAACCAAAAAACCTGAACCAAAGTGCTTTTGTTGCCTAAACCCAACCCTGTTTCCCAGTGTCTGAACTGTGATTCACACAGAGTGACGTTCATTCTGTTTAGCTGCACTTTTCTTTTAATCAAAAGAAACTCATTTCCTGAGCTTTCTTTAGTGTTTTTTAGTCAAACATTGATCAAACTTGGGCACAGCAGATGCTTGACTGCTTAAAAAGCTTGATTATGTGGAAAGAGAGTCCTTGAGCGAGATGTCAAGCTCCAGATCGTGAGCGGGACAGGACTTTGAAAGAAAGTTGTATGATGAGTAACCCTCTTTTCTTGTGTTTTTTACCATTTTCCAGTTCTTCAGGGCATTGGTTAACAAGCAGGCAACAACTTCTCTTTCTTTTTTTTTTTTTATCTTTTTTTATTCATCTTTTAATCATCACCAAAACAGTGAGACAGTGCAGCACACCCAACTTCACTCTTGGTTTTCACAGCATGCTTCTCGTGACTCTTTGCACATGGCACTCTTTTCCATTATTCTCATACCTGTCCCTCCTAAACAATGGCAGGTAGCAACTAATAAACTCATAATCATGGGGGCATGAAGAAATAACTTAAATAGTACACATAAAAATACATACATTAAATTAAAATATAAAAAATATAATAAAATTAAGATCGTATTTAACAGTAAACTTTATTCTGCAAATACATCGTAATGTTGTGAAATATTCCTACAGAAATATATGATGTACACAGCTTAAGAAATACAAATTAGCATAATAACCCAAAATAAATAACCAAATAACCCAAAAATATAATGTTTACAGCTACAGATGTATGAGAGGGGTGAAATATGAGTTGCTTTGGACAAAAGGGTGATGAAATGAGGAGAAACCCAACAAATGCACCAAAATATAAAGTAATAAAGCAAAATAAAGTGTCCTGAAAAACAAATACCAACCCAAACTATAGGAAAACAGTTACTTTTCATTTTTTCCTCCTTTTTACTTAGGCGAATGATAAGAAAAAAAAGGGAAGGAATGACAAAAATTCCAGAAAATACAGACAGTGGATTATATTAAGAAAAAAGGAATGTAAAAGGAGTCGGTGAAGGAATTGACCATAATGAGAGATGGAAAGGTTCGCAAAGAGTGGAATGAGAGCTACATGAAGAGTGACAGGTAAGATTGACTGATAAGCAGCGAGAACGGGATGGATGATTAAAACCGAGAGAGTGAGACAGCAGATGGATGATGGACGTGGAATAAAGGAGCAGATAATAAAATAAAAGCCACAGATGGACGATAGGACCGAGTCAGAGAGACAGACAGGAGACACAAAAGAGCAGACGGCCGAGATTGAGAAAAAAAAAAAGGTCAGATGATTTCAGAGCAATGAACTGATAAATCAAACTGAAATAAATGGGCTGAGGGATGGACAGGAAACAAACAGAATAAAAAAAAAAAAAGAAAGATGACGGAGAGATGTCCATGCAGCTCAGACAAGATGATGGAGAACGTAGATGAGTGATGTGTGTTGTTTTCCTGAAACATTATGGCACCTCATCCCTCATCTCAGCAGACGGATCAGAAACAGAAGAAGATAAATTTTAAAAATCTCCTAAAAAAGTAAAAGAAGGAGACAGCTGTTTTATTGCTCTCGCCGAACTCACCACACTCCATTTACGAAAATGATAATTTTGTCATGTCATCTTCAAACTTCAGGCAACCAGATTTGTGTGTTTTATTTTGTTTCAGTTGAGTTTGGTTAAACAAAATGTATTTCACTCTCTTGTACTCAGAAAGGTCTCTGTTGGGATACATCCACACTTCTACAAAAATGATCTCTGTCCATGCGGGCGTTTTGGCACCATTTCAGGAATAATCATGACCATTCACGTACACTGTGCATACATGTGCCGGTGTAAACAGGAAGCAGTCAGATACTAGGATAACGGATGAAACTGACGAAGCACGGAAACGTGACTGCTCTTCATATAATCCTCTCGGATAATGCTATTGTTATTAAAACATTGTCCATGGCTTTGTGTTCTTTGTCTTTCTTTGACATTGTATTTTCAGTCCATCTGTGCAGGCTAACCAAAGCTAGCAGCTAAAATATAGCAGTAAAGTCTTAATGCATCAAAATGAGTCCATTATTTACACACACTCAGCTTGTCTGGAAAGTCCAGATGCATTAGCGATTTTCTGGCGCCGTCCCTCGTCGCTCAGGTGATACAACATGCATGCTAACTTTGCAAATAGCCTTTAGCTCCATTAGCCATGTCGTGGTGTCCACACTGTGGCTATCAGCTGCTCAAAACTGCCCAAATCAGACCCAAGAAGTCCGAGAGTGATGCCGAACTGTCCATCAGTTCTCGGTCAGTTGGTCACCTTCACTACAGAATGGATAAATGCGTCATTCCTTCGTAAAACACCAGCAGTTGTAATGTTAGATATAATGCCTGCTGGCTGCCGTGGCTGTTGACTCAACTGACGGTCCAGTTTTGGGTTAAAAACTTGACATGAACTTTTAAAAAGCATTAAAACTAAATAAAAGAGCACAAAACTGAAGTGATCAAGCGACAGACAAGCTTACAGTGCGCATCAAGGAGTGACACATAGTGACTGATAGATGCAATCAGGAATCGCACCTGGGCATCTGCGTCATTGTCTCCAAAAGTCTCTGTGTCTGACTTTTCAGACTAAAATGCAACACAGAGTTTTAAAACTGAAACGGGGCCAGCGGCATTTCCAAACATCCCTGTTTTAGGTGTCTGAGGAGTTTGGACACCAGATGGAAACGTAGCACAACCTATACTTTTAAAAATGAAAACACAGTAGTGTGGATGCAGTCTTAGAATAACAATCTGAGACCGTCAGTGGCAAAAACAAGCACATTCAGTCATGTTGTAGCTTAGTGTGCTGTACTGTCTTGCTGTTTTGGTGATGATTAAAAGAAGAATAAATGAAGAGAAAGAAAGATAAGTTGTAGCCTTCTTATTACCCTCAGCCCTGAAAAACTGTAAAACTCCAACAACCAAGAAAAGAGGGTTACAAATCTCTGACATGAATCATTGTCCAAAACTGTGACTAATGACGACTTCTTTAATAACAGAGAGAAAGACAGTATAAAATAAGGCTTTTAACAGACGAAATGGCTGAGAGGAGACTGGATGAGGAAGTGCTTTTAACCTCATGAACGACTAAAGGAACAAATAAGAGGAGAGGGTGAAGAGAGAAGAGTTTAACACAGGCTAATCAACATTAAGAAAAATATGAGATGCTTCACGAGGTATGAGGGAGCGAAATAACATTTAACCTCATAAATGACAGAGAGGGAGACGGGAGGGGGGCGGAGGGAGACGTAAAGAGAGAGGAAAAGGAATTTATTAAGAGAATAAATTGAGAGCGAGCGTGGGCCCAAGCTTTTAACCCCATAAATGACAGAGAAGCGAGAAATGGCGAAAGGTCATTCTGGAAAACATGTAGCTTTTACGTAATCCCACGAGTGGCCATGAAAAAGAGGACAGAGTCGAGATAAAGGCAGCTTTTAACCCCTTAAATGGCAGATCGGGGAGAAGAAAGGAAGAAAGAACCTCACGTCACCTCATATACACGGTTCAGACGCCATAAAGCTGAGGTAAATGCCGAAGCTGACACATCTTAACCTGATGAATACAACCCATTTTCTATTGACTCTGACTGCTGTACAGCAGGCTGCAGTGATGGGGGCATCAGGGTAAGAAGAGAGGCGGATGAAGTGATGCTTCCATCATGCCTAGTGCCTACCGTACAAGCCTGTGGGGGCAGTGTTATGATCTGGGGTTGCTTCAGCTGTTCAGGTCGAGGTTCAGCAACGTTATGCGCCCAAAAAATGAGGTCAGCTCACTACATGAATATACTGAATGAGCAGGTTTTTGAGCAGGAACATATTCCAAGATGACAATGTCAGGATTCATCAGGCTCAAATTGTGAAAGAGTGGTTCAGGGGATGAGTCAACTGAGCTAGTCTCTCAAATCTGGATACACCGACCATTCCAGCGAAAGAGAGACTTGATATGAAAAAGCTCTGCCACCAAACGACTCTTTACAAATTTTTGGAATTGTCAGGAGTCTGGCATCTTGTGACTGTAGAGCCCTAATGAGTATATGTGGATTAACTAAGGATGATAAGTAGGATGGTGTAAGTATGCATGATATTTCATAGGTTAGTAGGATCTTGAAATTGGATCCAACATGTACAGGGAGCCAGTGCAATGAAGTGACCACAGGGGTGATATGATAAAATTACAACAGTTGAGTCTGGATGAGACAAATGCATAAACAAGAATGTCAGCATCAGTCATGGAAAGAATTTTGTAGGTGGAAATATGCAGAGATGTTGTTTATGTTGTTGTTACATGTTGTAATTTGAATCTAATATAACATTTCTAATTGCAGGGCTTTGGGGAAATTGTAGAACCATCTCAATGAAAAGGGAGATCACTGAATATTTCTCTGGTCTGCTTTGGACCAGAGAAATGTTCAGTTCATGTTTGTCCGTATTTAAGAGGAGGAAGTTAAAATACATCTATCGTTTGATTTCTATGAAGCATTCCTCTAGCTTGCCCAGCTGTTGGCAGGCATTGGGCGTTATAGAGATATAGAGCTGAGTATCATCTGCATATGAATGGAAATCTAGATTATAGCATGTAGAGAAAAGAACAGGTTCAAGCACAGATCCCTGTGGCACACCATAATTGACCTTACAGTGGTCTGATAGTTGCTGTGGAAAACAAAATGAGATCTGGCAGCTAAATGTGATCTAAACCAGACAAGAGCAGTGCCAGTGTGACCAACATTTTCTACACGATGTAACAGAATGAGATGACCGACCGTGTCAAATGCCCTGAGCATTTCAAGGAGCACTAATATTGAAATTGAGCCAGAGCCTGAAACAAGTGGTAGATTATTTACCACCTTTTGTTTCAGAGCAATTTCTGTGCTATGAAATTTTCTAAAGCCAGATTAATGAGGTCATGTAAAACTATTGGATGAGAGGTAATCTATAAGTTTCTGAGCCACTGCTTTTTCAAGGAGTTTTAGCCGAGAACAACTAACTGTATCTGCCTCTGGGGACAGGTCAGGTATCATGTGTATTACTTAAGGACAGCAGAGAACTACTAAATTTCTTTCTTCTTTTTAAAATCTCACTTCATAAACCTGCACTGAGGCCTGTGTGGTTACAGCTAAAAATCCAGAGTTGATTTTATCTTTTTGGGAAACTCTTTCTGAAGGTTTGACCTTCCAAACTGAGATACCAAACAGCTGGAGAAGGTGACATTGACTGCAGGGTAGCACATGCAGGACACTCTCCAAATCTCTGCCAAACTCACTCTATGATCCTTTTGTTTTAACCTGGGAGCCAGTGAGGTAAGATGAGCCAGTTTTTACTTATGTTGTTCTCTCAGCAAGTAAAAATGAGGCAGAAGAGAAATTATGAGGATGCATCGATGACAAATGGCTTTGAAAAGATGCACTCCTGTGGCTCAACTTGCCCCAGGTTAGGGGTAAGTCGATCTTAATCAGTGGATAAGTTGAGCCGTCTGTGGGTAAACTGATCATCTGGGTTTTCAAGCTTGAATCTGACCATAATTTAAAAAATAATTTACAATAATTTAATAATACATTTTCCCTTTTAAAATAGTCCTGTTTCTTTTTAAAAATTTCGCCAGTCGACAACTGTACTTACACAGCCACTGATTGCAGTTTCTTCCACCAACCCACTGGCAAAGCTCTGGTTCTGGTGCCCATTCCAGCTCCGCCCTCTGCCAGCACCTAGCGCCCACCTCAGGCCTGAAAACCTCCTTCTCTCAGTGGTCCAGAGTTTCTGTGCAAGAGGTGTAATCACCAGTACTCCCCTGTTGCTCTGAGCTCCCAGCATGGCTAGCTAAGTTGTAGTTAGTGGTTGTTTTACTGTCCAAAATCAGAGCTCATCAGAGCCATAGTTGGTGGTGTCTGGCATAATGCTGTAAAGCATTACACACTTTTTTTTTTTAAGGTTGAATAGTTACATGTTGTTGCTTTAATATTCAGAATTTTTGGATGTTTGCAACTGGTCAAACAATCCTAATAAAGTTATATTAATGAAGAAAAAGGTGTGTGGACCCTCTTCTCAGTTCTCAGCATGCAGTGTTTAACAAATGATAAAGCAAACCACTTGTGTAAAATGTGAAATACCATCTTATTCTTCAAAAACTTCACTGAACTTCAGTCCTCTGGCTCAATTTACCCTACAGCATTTGGCTCACTTCGCCCTAGAGCCACCATTTTAGAAAAAAACCTACCTCGCTTAGCAGTTCAGGCTAATCTTTAGCTAAATGGTCCACATGGTTTTACACACCGGCAAAGCACCAACATGTATAATACACATTTTTAGACCTGGACATACAGTATATATGCTTTGACCAACATTCATCATACCTAATATGCAGAAAATTTATTTTTACAAGCAAAAAAAAAGTAAATAAATACTTTCCTCTTTTCCCATGTGCTTCTCGCCATCACAGCCTGATAGAGATTATGGGTACTTCTTTAATTTATTGTCACATGAAAGCAACATGCAATTTCCTACAAAGCGGTGTAAGTCAGCTTACCCACTGGGTCATGTTACCCAACTCTCCCCTAACAGTGGAGAGCAGCAGAATTATTATACCAAATGTTTATTTATAAGTTTTATCTGAACAAATAAACATTACCACAATGCATTGCGCTACAAAGTTAATAAATATAAGACTAGTGAGGTTAAAATACATACATACGAGGTCTACAGAGCCCCTCCCGGTGTTTCAAAAGCAAATAAAAAAATAAAAAATAAAATAAAAATAAACATCAGGTTATAGAGGTAAAGAAAAAAAAACTTTGTAGTGTTTTAATGTTTTAACAGATAACTTTACTCTTTACTCAAATCACTTTTATAGGTACATGGACATGTTATTAATAAAACATGAATGCTGTTATGGTATAGTCTCCTAAATAATTTACTTGTGCTTTTATAAATACTCATATAATCTCAGCACTGTTAAAGCACATTTCATTAATAATACACTATATGAATGCAACTTCTTCATCTGCCTTGGATCCAAAGCATTCATCCAAAAACATTTATTTTGAAAGGGATTGTTTCTTTTCTTTTTTTAAATTAAATTACCTGTGGATTAAAGAGTTAACATCTACAGCCCTGATAGCAGCCTTGTGACATTGCAGTCTTTTCATATAGATATTTTAGCTGATCGTATAATACATTGAATGGGGATAATAATATTATCTTGTCTCATTCACTGCATATTAGGGCTGCAGTCAACCAAAGAAAATCTTGGTCAACTGAAATTCTACCCACTCTTCAACCAATCGATTGGTCAATAGGGAAAAAAGCTGCACTTTACATTAATGAAATCAGCCTAAATGGGTGCTAATCAAAGTTACACAACAGTGCCAAGTGCATGAAATCCTGCAAGTTTGACCATTTCCTTTTCACAGGTAGCTATGTTGTTTCCTTCAGGCCATGTCTATCAAGTAAATTTACATACAGCAACAACAACACACATATACCCTGTAACGTGTATTGGCTGAACTCAGTTGCAGCACACAAGCATAGAACGACGTTTGGTTATGTCCTTTATTACAACGTTGGCTGAACTGGAACTTGAGCAGGTACAGCAACACAGTCAAATGATCTTTACTCAGGCAATGAGTTAACACAGTCTTTGAGGCTTTGACTTGAGAGACGAACCGTGGGTCTTGTCTGGTGGGACGTGAGCGATGGCGTGTGCCCATGGACCCAAACAGTAGCAGGCAACGGTACCAGGAAGGAGCGGGCAGGAGACGAGGTCGACGAGGCGGAGGGTCTGGAACCAGACGAGACACGAGATGAGCAGGAGGCATTGGACAAGGCCAGGCAAGGGATCAAAGAGCCGACAGGTAACCGCCACAGGTTTAGCGACAAGGAATACAGAACAAAGATGGTTTGCTTGCCGGGTTTGTCTTCTGCTCCTCAGCTAACTTAGCTGCATAGCTAACTGCTGTTAGCTTAGTTAGCTACTTTAGCAGCAAGTATAGCTATCAGGATGCTCAGGAAAGCATCAGAAAAATTGATTACTGGGTAACCTGTTGGTCTCTGAGGCTGTGTTCAGTCCAGTCTGAGGCCGCTGAGCCTGGTTACGTTGCCAGCTAAATTAGCCAAAACTCATCCAAAGTTGAAGCTGAGTGGCTGGAGAACATTGGAGGAGAAAA
>JAJHUR010139443.1:783-43327 GCA_027495735.1 Lutjanus campechanus
TTTGTTTTTTTTCGTTTTTTTTTTTTTTTTGAAAAGTGCCATTTGCCCTGGGTCCGCAGAGAGGTGTGGCGCGGTCCGGTCGTGGACCGCGGTCCGCTAATTGAGGACCCCGGCTGTAGTCAAAGACGGTATAGAGTACCTTTGCAGTAGTTTTGACAACAAAAAGTATAAGAATGAGCAGAGCGTAAATGTTAAAATGCCTAAACTTTGTGCAGCAATAGGCTGCAATAACTAACAAGGACGGATCCTGGGGGCAGAGTAAGGGTGACCACGCCCATTTAGGAGACAGGAAGTGTATGCCATTTTTTGGTTGGAACAGCCTCTCGTGGGGTATCTTGTGTATATAGAGTATCTTTGCTAAAAGTATTAACGTCGACGAAAGAACATGGAAAACATAATGGATGTAACGAGTAAATAACAGCACTAAATGGAGTAAAAGGTGCAATATTCCTCACTGAAGCAGCCAGTTTTCCCGTGGCCGCTGTCTCCTCATTAATTATCAATGAGCTGTGATGACGACAAAGACCAGCTCTCCTCTGAGTAATAAGCCACCTGCTGTCATACTGCTGCTGCTGCTGCGTAATACAGTCTATGGTAATACACACACAAACACAACACACGCACAATACACACACACATCCGGTGTGTTAGATACATGAAACATCCACTGAGTAAGGAAGCATTTTTATGTAATGACTGAAAAAATGTACCCATGTTACAGTCATGATTATGAGATTTTTAAGAAGTCATAATTACGAGGTAAAAAGTCATAATTATGAGATAAAAAGTTAAAAAAAAAAATTAAATACATTGGTATGGAATTTTGTTGTTTATTTTTGACAGAGCCAGAAAACAAAAATGCTTGTGGAAATGTGGTCTTTTATCTGTTTAAAATAATGTAAGAATGTCAATTTATAGACATGACAAATTTATAGTTTAAAGTCTACATCAACAAATGTTAACTATCGTATTGTTTTCACATTGTATCGAACCGTATCGTTCTTAAACTGTATCGAATCGTATTGTATCGCTCTGCCTTAAAAAGATATCGTTTTTGAATCGAATCGTAACCTGTGTATCTAGATACATATCGAATTGGCTTCATGCCAGAGATTCCCAACCCTACTAAATATATCATACAAACACACCGTTCAACATCAGCAATAACTGCAAAAAAGAGAAAATGTACAAATTTCAATATATTTCTATTTAAGAATATTTAAATAGAAAACAGAGGAATTCCACCCCAAATCAACAAGTGCTGTTATATATAAGAAAATAGAGACACATAAATTGTACAGAAAGAATGCAGAGGTTTCCAAAGTCTCTTGCAATGTGTCCTATTTATGAAGAGGATCATAAGTCAGTTTCTCCAGAAGGAGAGGGGCCGATATCTATGAAATCTACATGTAAACTGTGGGCACCTGTGGAGTGTACCATTGCAGCAAGATACACTTTCTAGCCAGAAATAAAAGAATTATTATCAGAAGCAGGATATGGGTTTAACATAGTCCAACCATTTCATTTCAGCTTTTTTTCTCTTACAAACAAATGTTAGCATGTTATTTTTTCCGTATGTTGTGAGTAGGAGCTTTTTTTTGTTGTTGGTATTTAGTTATTGTTTTACCAAGAATTTACTAATAATAAGTAGTATTGTTTGATTATTCTACATCAGAGGTTTTCAAATTGGAGGCTCTGTGAACCGAAGTGATAAATATTAGTTATCAAAAGGAGATCACACAGAATACTTTAACTGTGTGTGGTTTGGTTAAAGAGATAGTACATACAGTACAGTAGTTTAGGGAAATGTTACTGTTTTTCCCAGAGTTCATAAACCATAATTATCTTTGGACAGACTTTTTTGTGTATTTGCTGTATTATGAAGTTACCTCAAACAGCATATAAGGATATAAGGATATTTTTGACACTCAGTTGTTGAGATCAAACAATCATGATCACATAAACCTCCAGGATTTGAGCAAGTAAATAAGCAAGTAAACTAAGGGAGGCATATTTTAACAGGTTTTGTCTGAGGGGAGGCCCACAGCCTTAGACTTTGAAAACCCCTTTGCTTTATTTTTATTGGCTTTTGATAGCATTTTCTTTTGCTAGTTATTTGTTTAGCTTAAATATTAATGGTAATTGTGATTGTTTTTTGCTGGTTTGTTTAGCATATTTAGTCTTTACGTAATTAGTACTAAGTTTTTGTTTTGTTTGTGATTTGGGTAACGCTGTGGGCACCTGCAGGTTATGTAAGTTGGGTGGTGATGTTTTTGTTTTTTTAATTCAAACAGAGCAGAGAGGCATGCAGGGACCATGATTTCTTTGTTCTTTTGTTGGCTTGCTTAATGAATAAACCATAAGAAACACAAAAACTTAACTGTTAAATGTATTTTACATGCCCATGGTGCAGCAGAGGCCTTTTGATTATAAGTTTGATGTGATTTTTGATAAATGACTACTACATTGTGTTTGCCCATTTTGACAGCTGTAGATATTTTTACAACCACTCAAATTAATATACTCAAAAAATGCTCATCTCTTTTCTAACAACCACTTCTCTCCAAATGTTTTCTCCAAATTACAAAATGACGGCTAACACAGAACAAAAACTGAGTCATGTGCTTCGCTTGTGTTTGTATTATATTCCTAAAAGAAAATTACTAAAAGTGACCCTAAGTTTCTACACTGCCCCTTCACAATTTAGATGAAACTGAGGAATATTTAATTTTCTGGACAGGTCTAAAATAACACATCTTTCAATGTGTGTATACTGATTTTTTGAGGCATATGACGTGGATCCAGTAAATTTAAAGGACTGGAAAATGGAGATTTTTATACTTAGCTGTATCCCTCTGCACAGTGATACAGTTGGTGGATGGTAGAAAGACAATAGTTCCTCCATGAAACTGCTCACAACAAGGAAATTGACATAGCTGTTGAATTTTTCAAATGTATTTTTTGCTGCTTTGAGCACCACAAGCCGAGTGCCATCTAGTTCATTTATATTGGAGAGAAGACAGACATTGATGGATAAATATCCAGATGGATAAATAGCCCTAGTAACAGGAAAATTATGTGCGTTAGATTTTGGGTTGAAAAGTCTCTTTAATGTTGCAATGTTTTTCACTCTTGGTCAAACCTGAAGTGTCCTACATAATTTACCTCTGTCTCTTTTCTTCTCTTCTTCTCTCCAGGGACGGCATTTACACTCCTCCACAATGCTTGTCAGCCTCCACCCTTCTCCCTCACGTCTTCAGGACAAGCACTTCGTCTTCCCCTCCTCCTCCCCCCATCCTCCTCCTCCTCCTCCTTCTCCTCCTCCTCCAGACCAGCCCTCTCATCATCTTCATTCTCAGCCTCGACTGACCCTGCCCTTCCTCTCCTGGCTCTTCTCTCTGCTCCTCATCTCCATACTCCTCTTGCCCGTCTGCGAGTCCCGCAGGGGTGGAGGTCCAGGCTCAGGGCCTGGAGGTGCCCCAGGGGGACAAGGTGGCCAGAGGGGAGGTGGCGGCAGAGGTGTTGTCATTCCTCCTCAATACTCTCCTGGCTTACCGGCTCTTCCTCCCATCAGTCCCAAACTGATCAATTCACTCAGTATTGCTGTCATCCTGGTGGGCAACTCTAGTGAAGTAACCCTTGGGGTTGGACTTGAGAAAGAGGACTTCCTCCATATCCCCTACCCTCCCAAAGTCGATGTGGTCACCATGAATGAGACTGACCCAAAGAGCATCATCAATCGGATCTGCACACAAATGACAAGGAACTCTCTGCAAGGCGTAGTGTTCGGTGACGACACGGACCAGGAGGCCATCGCTCAGATCCTAGACTTCATCTCAGCCCAGACACACATCCCCATCCTGGGTATCAGGGGAGGCTCCTCTATGGTCATGGCTGCCAAGGTAGGAACACTTGTTGTTTTCTTTTTTTTTTTTTTGGGGGGGGGGGGGGGCATTGAATTGTGAACTGCACATCATCAATTTCATCATCATCATCTTGTGCATTATCTAGTTACTATAGAAATCACAAAATGATCAACTACAATATCCAGAAGCATCAAGGTAAAGTGTGTGACAAGACAGTGTTACAATGAAGTACTGTAGTGCTTCAGAGAGGCCCCGGCCTACAAATCTTTATGAAATCATGAATCATATTGCAATCACAATATCTGTCAAAATAATCACAATATTATTTTTTTCATTTACAATGGTGCTAAGAGAGCAGATATACGATAACATGATAAGAGGACACAACTAACATTATCAAAGAAAGCTCACAGGTAGCACTAGAGGAAGAGTACATGGCTAAAAGAAGGTAAAATTAACAATTTTAAAAAGCAAGGTGCATGAATTGACTAAAAAGACACATAAATAGACAATAAAAGCAATTAAAAACAAAACATTGAAACCAATAGCAATTACAATCAGTTGAAACAAATTCCAGGTCTGAGGGGCAGTTTAACAAAAAGCACATCTTTCAATTTGACCACACTGCACAATAATCAGGGCCAAATATTGAGTGAAGAGTGAAGCAAAAAATCTTTGTTCATCCAGCAGTAATTCTCATAATGTTTCTTGGACGTGATTTCTAAAGCTTATTTTAAAGGACTTGGCATGAGGAATAAAGCACCTGGGCGGGCCTCTAGATTAGATGTAACAGCCACCTTCATCAACCTGCAAAATCATGTTAACTGCAACAGTTTTAATCAAGATTACAGAACACAAAGACCTGAATCGTTTATTTCTAAGATAACCTACTTGGTTTTTTTCAGTGACAAATCCGTAAAAGACATCCTAATAGTTTTATTTAGGATATTTGCTAAGAGTTCTTTTCCAGTCATTTAAGATAATAAAGAAATGAAGAGAAAAATTAGAAATTTCTCTGACGCTTTTTAAAGATGCACGAGCCTCACAACACTCAGTGCTGCTTCTTATTCTGATCAAGCCTCTCTGCTGATTGATTTTGCTGTTAATTGACCTCCTCTGTGCGCCTGACGTCATCTTGAAGCTCCTGACAGTGAGTCGACTCAACTCTAAAAGGACTCACAGCATGAAACAAAGGGGTACATAACAAGTAAAAAAAACATCTCTGTGGGATCAGCATACAAGAGAGTTGGCACAAACCAGGCTGCACGAGGAGAATCGATGATCCAGAAATGGAACAATAGCTGTGAAATGTATCTTTAAATAATGTTGTGTTAATAGGCTTAGCAGAACAGAAGAATGACAGAATCCAGATGACGCTGAGGTTGGGTTTTTGCTAGCTTTTTGATGCAGCCTGGAGAAAATAGAACATACGATAGAGATTCTCTCCTGTTGCCTTTTTGGTTTGGGCAATGACATTGGTAACATACTGTATGTGTGGTTTTCAAGGTGTATTTAGTTTAGTTTAATTGATAAAAGTTGAGTAGGTTTAAGATATTTCCTTTATTTGGGTGTGAAATTTCTTTCTTGACCTTGGAAATAGTGGCTTGAGAAATTAAATCTTTACTCAAGGTCATCTTTTTCAGCCACTTTTCGTGGTTCAGTCAGCAGATGGAATTTGTTCAATCTCTGTTCAAACTTCTTTTTCATTACAGTACTACAGGCTGGTGAGGAAATAAAAAGAAGTATTCAGTGAAAGCACTTCAATGTACTCCAACGTCTTAATCTCAAAACTAAGAGTCATTTAAATTTAATTGCAGCATTTCAAAAAAGAGCAAAAAGTAATCCAGATTCAGAACTTCATTGTCTATCACATAAGTATGTCTTTGGGTCATAAATAAGTAAGAACAGCACACTGTAGATATAAGCCTCTTTCACACACTTCCAGGTAAATTACTGGGATAACCTTTCAGACACCAGTAGTGATTGAGTGTCTCGGGCCTTTTCACACATGCCATGGCCATGCTGGTATACAGTAGATAGGGCAAGGGACAGTCCAGCAGATGGTCATAATGCACCTGCCATAAAGCTCAACAGAAGAAGAACATGGCAAGGCCAGATGTACATGTATGCAACAGAAGATTATTTTCAGGAGCTTGGTTACAAGGAGCTGTTTTTGTCTGGTGCTCTCAAGTTTGTGAAACAAGAAATGAGCATTTAAAGAGCGTTGGACGTAGGGAGTTGTTGTGACTCCAGTCGCTGGAGTCTTGTGATTGGTGCGCTCACTTCACATGATTTCATCTTACATCAGACGGACTTAACACTTTACATGCATGTTCCTGCAGTGTTACTGTTTTCATTTACAACACAGCCATATTGGTGTTTTCACTGAAAGGTTATTCAGGATTTGATGTGGGAAATTGGCAGTACATATTTACCTGAGTATTGACTCTTGGTCCTATTCACACATGACCCAATGCAGGAAATATTCCTGAACATTTCAGGAATAGACTGCAGGTGTGAAAGAGGCTGCAGAGTGAAAACATATTGGATAAAATTGGAATAAAATATTGCTTTGCAAAACTTGGCAAAGTGGTCAATATGCACTTGTATTAGGCTACATATTCTGTCACTGCTTTGTTGGAATGAATGTTTGTTTTGTTTTGTTTTTTGGTGAAATTATTCAGAAAAAGAAATCTGTAGAAATGCAAGTGGACCACTGGCTTCCAACTAGAAAATTCTTCATAAACTACTCACTCCTTGGTTTGTGTAATTGAAACACTGTTTCACTGTCTGCTTGCTTTGCATTACATTTGTCAGTAATAGGGATGTCAAAGATTAATAATTTGATTAATCATCAATAATTTTTACATTTTTAATACAATAGTCTGAAATGGCAGTAGCTATTTGCGTATCATTTGTTGAATAAGGAAACTAAACTTAAACTTGTTTTGTATCTTTATTAATTACTAATGATTAATTGATTGTTTGCATTTTCATATTGCTCAAAACAAAAAAAGCCTAAAATTTGCAACCCTGCTCAGTAGGGTTTTTCGGATACCGACACCAGTATTTGAAAGTGCCTCTAATACTGCCTAAAATGTGGCATTGTGGCAAGTATGGCAGTCTGAGCACCGATCCAATACCACATAATATACTGTATTATCCCAGAAACACCAAATTTTATGGTCAGTGGAAGAGAGAAACGTCAGCTTTGTGTCAGCATCAGATTGTGTTGCCAAGTCTGCATTATTGTTGCCAGTTTATATTTCTCCAGGAGTTGCCGTTGTCTAAGTGGAGTTAAAGGATAACTTCGGTATTTTTCAACCTGGGCCCTATTTCCCCATGTGTATATGTGTGTATGATTGATAGCTGCAGCTCGTTTTAAAATTGGTGCGGTATTGAGGGACACGGATGCAGCCGGCAGCCGCAAAACGAGTTATAACGGTAGATATCGGGCAAATTTGTCCGTAAAAGTTTGTACATTAAACATGCTTTTTTTCGCCACAGTCCAGCTCACATCACCAGTGTAATCTCTGTCAACAACATGTAAAGCGTCTCTCTTACCGTTCACTCTGTGATGACATCTCACAGGACCTTTGCTTGTTGAAGAATGTCTTCATTGCAGAGAGTAGGACAGCTGTTTTCTTGAGGTGTGTTTGGTGAAGTGTTTCAGGATTGGATGTCTTCTCTTCTTGGGCTGGCAGTAGTCATCTTGAGAAAAGTGCACGCAGACCCGATGGTCTGCCAGGCGCAGTGTTTGGACAGGAGCGTTAGCATCCAGTTGTAGCACAGTTAGCCACAACTTCAGCATGTTGCTGTGCGACAAAGTCAGCCTGTAAAAGCTGTACGGGGTGTTGCACGACATCCTGTTCTTGCACTTCAATGACGCAAAAACACGAACCATTGTTTTCAATAGTTGCAGTAAAACTTTCAACTGAACTCTGGGACAGCTAACTCCACTCTGACCGACTCTCAGCATGACTCCTGTTTTCTTCCGGCAACAAACAAAGATCCCGCGAGATGTAGTCACACACAGCAAGCAGTAAGTGAAGCATACTGTTGACAGAGATTACACTGGTGATCTGAGCCGGACTGTGGTGAAAAAAAGCACGTTTAATGCACAAACTATGACGGACCAATTTGCCCCGATATCTACCGTTATAATAACTCGTTTCGCAGCTGCCAGCTGTATGCGCGTCCCTCAATACCGCACCAATTTTAAAACGAGTTGCAGCTGTCAATCATACACACATACACATGGGGAATAGGGCCCAGGTTGAAAAATACCGAAGTTATCCTTTAAGGCCGACACCACAAGCCTTACTGACTAAGTTACTGACCACTGTTTCTGTGAATACTTGGTTCATATATATTGTACATAATCTGTTATTGAACTGCAAATACAGACGCTGTTGTCTTTGTTTCCTTTATCTTTATTTTGGTTTGTTTTTGAGCGGTCTTTTTGAGTTGTTCTTGTGTGATTGTGAACTGGAAGGGACTGAACTGTTTTGGGGGTGTGGGGAAAACAAACCGGACCCCTTAAGGGGCCTGCACATGATAAGAAATTTGTTCTTTGCTCACTGCCAGGTGGGGCGCAGACGCCGCCGAAGCGCCGCGAAGCGCCGCGGAACGGACTTCGGTTCCTTTCGGCGCTCATGTTAAACAATGGTGTAGTTCACACTAGAGGCGCCGCGCCGCAAAGCGCCGCGATCGCGCGCGGCCTGCACGAATCGTTTCGGCGTCTGGTCTATTTTGTTCGCGAGCCGCGAGCGATCGCGTCAATCTTGGCAGGAAGTCACCCAAAGAAAAACGAGATAATCCGGTGAATTTTCAAAATAAAGCAATTTTCAAAATAAAACACAGCGATTGACTAATGTTATCATAGTTGTGTGCGTTTAATGTATTTGTCATTATCTAAACATAGCGTGCGAGAGGTTAAAACACACACACACACACACACACACACACACAGAAAAGAGAGACGGTGGGGCTGGCTGCAGGAGGTGGGGTGGTGTCAAGACAAACAGGGAGAGCGAGAGAGAGGGACAGAGACTGTTGCCAATGCAATTGGATCAACAAGTAAGTATAGCCTATTGTTTGAATCAAAATGTGTCCCACAAGTTCTGTGCAAATTCAAGTGCCCTCTTGAGATTGTGAAATATATGGCCTCTGTAGATTAAATAATGGCCTAGATATTCTTAGCTACTACTTTCATTCACGGATAAATAAAAGAAGTGGACAAACTGGGTACAGTCAGGAAAACATGGCATTATAATTTTATGAGGTTATCCATGATGTAAAAAGCAGCTCTAAACAACAGCTGAGGAGCAGAAGCGCTTCGGAGAAATGCGCATCTGATATGAACAGGAGGGCTGCAGCGAGCTCCCGATTTTCGGCGGCGCTCCGCTTCGCGGCGCTTCTCATCCGGTCTGAACACGGCGCTGAGCGGACGCGGCGGAGCTCAGGGATACGTCATCAACAAGTGCGAGGTATTCATGGTTGCTAGGCAACACCAACGCTACTTGTTACACCGGAAAGAAGATGAGGAGGAAAATGATAATATACGTCTACATATAGTATTCACAAACCTGATAGCTTGATCTTACTATTGACATTTCGCCATGCATCACTCTTCCTACCGAGATCGTGGTTTTCAAAGTGGTATTATATAGTTCAGGGAGCTCAGACACACAGAAGAGTTTTTCTTTCTTCTTCTCTCCCTCCTCTGCTTGTATGAGTCGCTTCTGGCACGTCACATAGAGCTGTTATCTTATTGGTTGCGCGTTGAAAGGTCAGCGGCAAATGAGGTGAAAGTTCAAATAATTTGAACTTTGAGCGCAGCGGTAAGCGGCAGATCCGAGCGGTGCGCCACGCCGAGGGTAGCAGTACCAGTTAGTCAGGCGCCACTGCTCTCTCCATAGGAAAACAATGGGGCGGCCAGCGCAGAGCGTTTTTACCGCTGATCATGTGTAGGGGCCTTTATGAAGTGGATTGAACTCTGATTTTTTTATTTTATGTTTTTTTTAAATACACTGGTATTGAATTGGTACTTGGTATGAACGGATACTTTTCAGACATCAGAAATTGGTTTTGGGATGGAAAAATGGTAACGAAACATCTCTAATTGTCAGTTTTACTTTGTCCAGCCACTGTGATGTTTTACAGAGGATTTAGTGTTGCCACGAAACATTCATTAATGTATGCATTATTGTGTACAAAATATGTCAAGAGCAAACCAGTAAATAGTTGGAACTTCATTCTTACCCATCAGTTTACTCCTGTAGAGTATCGGATCTGATTAGATTTCAGAGGACCTTGCTGCATAAATCTGCATTTTAATTAGACAAACTGGTTCCTTGAAATTACTGTAGCTAAAGCTTTCACATTAATGGCATTCATGTGTAATGTGAAGACACGTATCTTAACAAACATATTTACCAATATCATTATCAGCTTACTAAATGCCTTAATTAGAAAAACTGGTTATGTTTGATAAATTGCAGCGATTATTGGATAATAAATGACTTTCTGGATTCAGATTTACTGGCTTTACGTGTTGCTCAACAGAATATTTAAATCAAGAGAATATCTCCACCTGAATAAAGAAAGAATCAAATAAAAGCTCCAGTTCAAAGAGAATTGTGTTAATGTGCCCACAACAAGATGATCCATCTAGTAGTCTTCAGGCTCTATGTCAGGAAAGCAGTGGTGGAATGTAACTAAGTATATTTATTCAAGTACTGTATTTAAGTACAGTTTTGAGGTACTTGTACATTACTGTAATATTTCCATTTCCTGCCACTTTCTACCTCTTCTCCACTACATCTCAGAGGGAAATATTGCACTATTTACATCACTGCATTTATCTGACAACTTCAGTTACAGTGCTTTACAGATTTTTACACAAAAAACATATGACATTCATTGACAAAATAATCAGGAAATTAATCTATAATGAAAATAAAATAATCATTAGTTGCATTTGGGGATGTAACAATATATCGAATGTTGCAATATCACAGTTAAAAAAGTCTCAATACCACACAGAACTCTAACAATCTACCGCAATATTAAAATGGTTAATTATTTTATTTTATAAAGGGACTGCTGCATTGTTTTGTTCTACAATCATACATACATAATTCAAGTATTAGTTACCAAAGACAATCCATGCCAATTTTTTGCACATTCTTCGGTCATGGCTAGCTACTTTTATTTTATTTCATTAAAGAAGGAAAGCAGAAGCATTGTTGGTTAAAAGGAAATGAGTTTTGTACTAACAAAAAATCTGTACACATCAGATTTATTATTTTCTAAAGGAAATCTATGAGTTGAGTCATAATTTTTCTTTAATATTGTAATGAATACTGTATTGTTGACTTTGTATTGTAGTTTTATTGTACTTTGAGTTTTTGGTTACACATCTAGTTGCAGTCTTTCAAAAATTCAAATTTCACCTCAACAACAAAAACCATAAAATCCTGCTTTAATATTAATGCATCAGTAATAATCATCTGTCACAGGGGACATTTTCTTTATTGAGTACTTTTACTTGTTATACTTTAAGTACAATTTCTTGATCATACTTACATACTTTTACTGAAGTAACATTTTCATGCAGAACTTTTTACTGTATGCTATTTAGTTTTACTTTAGTAAAGGATCTGAATAGCCTGCTTTTTCCACTGCTGCAGGACAGGGCCTTTTCTTCTTCTCTTTTATAAAAGACTGCTACTTATAAACATCCAGTAGTGGACAAAGACTTTGATGGAGGTAGAGATGATATGAAAGGAGATCAAAAGAACAATGGCGTGATGATAGTGTAGAGATAAAGAAAAAGCAAAGAAGAAGAGAATAAACAAGTGTGTGTGTGTGAGAGAGAGGGTGAAGGTTATGAAATAACACAACTTGTGTGGGTGTGAAGGAGGAAGAGGATTTTTCTCAACATATAATTACCACATTTTACAGCTGACAGAGAGACAGAGGGCACAAACTGAGAGTGACAAGAGGGAAAGCGAAGATAAGAGTGTAGCAGACATGTAAAAGCACTACTGAGGGAATACAGCACAGTAGAGAAAAAGATGGAGAGAGGGGGAGGGAGGGAGGGAGGCTACCTGATGTCTAACATCATTTGATGTTTAACACCGTTTTTGAGGAAATCTCTGTATTTTCCCTCCGTTCTTAGTCATTACCATTCACTTGACTTGCTCTTCTTAAGCCCTTATTCTTCCTGTGTTACGCATATTCTCTGTCAGTCACACACACACAGAGAACGAGGGGTTGAATGCGGTGGACACTGTTGGCATGGCAACCACTTGCTTATATATTTCTCTCTACATACTGTGTAAAAGCAGTTACAGAGGCAGAGAAAAAAGAAATGATTATTTCTGAGTCTGACAGAAGCAGTGATAGAAGAGAAATGGGATAATGCCCTCGTCGGGGGGGGGGGTGAATAGTTGAATGAATAGATTAAAGTGTAAAAACAGAGGTGGAAAGAGGATCAAAAATAGGGTTGTGAGGCTGAGAGGGGCGGATGGAGAGGTGAATCGCATTTTACTGTTGAGAAGTAGTGATCTTTAGTGCTACTGTAGCTGTGTCTGTGGTTTTTTTTTGTGATTTATGCCCAGCTTTTCAGTCACAGAAACCAAAAACAAAAATACCACACCTTTAAAAGAAAAAAAACTGATATACAATACATGAGCTGAAACATTTGGTAATTATATTAACTGGTCAAAAATGATTCTGCAAACACTTTGATTAATTTTTTTCCAAAAATGCCCAAAATTCAATAGTGTCAACTTTTCAAATGCAAATATTTGCTGTTTTTCCTTGTCTTCTCTGTTAGTAAATTGAATATATTTGGATTCTGGACTCTTGGTCAGACAAAACAGACTTGGGCATTTTATAGACAAAATGTTTCACTGACTAAGCAAGAAAGTGATTGTTCATTATAATTAATCAATCAGGAAAATAATCAGTAGTGACACCTCTATAGAAGGAAACAGGAAATAACAATAAAATAAAAAAGGAGAAAAAGGTTGCTTCGTGACAAACAATCTTAAATGTGAAGTTATGGAATCACAAATTATCCCATACTGTGTACCTTATTGTTTCATTTTACACATGTGCCTATTGTTCTGTCTGTGGGAAGTCTCAACAGAGCACCTCGTATATCATAATTCAAATAACTGTATGTGTGTTGTGTTCTGTGTAGGTAGAAACTGGATCCAGGCACCAAAACAAAACATTTACCATGACACGGCACTTTGTTAAATAACAGTAGCAGTATTAAACACTGGAGCTGAAACATTTGGTTGATTAATCGTTAATGTTCTAGTGCATCAGATTTACAGAGATTTATAAGCAGAATATGGCAAAAATCTAATATTCATAAATGTGTTTTCATCAGTATTTAAGCACCTGAAAATAACAATTATTGTATTACCTTAGAATTTGTAGAGGGTGAGGGTGTGAATCTATGAAGTATGCCATGTTGCAAGATCATGTTTCTACAGTACCCCAGAGCGGACAAACACAGCCACTGTAGGTTCTCCGACACACTTTGGACGATGAGATGTTTGCAATGTGCATTCTGCCCGCTAGATGCCATCAAATCCTACGTACCGGCCCTTTAAATTCATCAATTGAATATGTATCAGTAACAGTTTCAATTATTGACTAATTATCTGAGTAAAAACAAAAAAATCTTGTGTTGCAGCTTCTCTAATTTTGGGTTTTACTATTTCCCCCCCTCCATTTTAAATTAATAAACTACAGTAATTGTTGTTTGGTTTTGATGATTGGAAAAAAAAGACGATGAAGAAGTAAGTTGGGCTCAAGGAAATTTTGGCATTTTTCACTATTTTCAAAAATTATATTTAATGATTAATCAAGAAAATAATTTGAAAATGTAAATTACAAATGCTGAATGTATTTTTTAGCTATTAACATTGTATAAAATCTTCAAAAGATTGCAGTGTGAAATGAGCAATCTCTGGATTATGGATGAATTTGTTTCATACTGGGATATCTCTGACCAGAACATTAAAGTTAATGGAACAAAGTCAAAGCTGGTGATCCAGAGGCCCCTCACCAGACCTGCACCTTGCACATAAAGAAGACACTGAGGGATATATTGTGTATAGTTTTATGAGTATAGTAGCCAATGAGTCTCTTTTTACTGAATTAACTGATATCTTGAATTTACAGTTGCTGTTTCTAAGCTTTGAAGGGGCCCTGTTTTGCTGATTTTTAAAGAGAATCTTCCTTCTTCGTAGACAATAAAGTTGTACTCTATTCTAAAAAAGGAAGAAGGGAGACGGAAGAGCGTAGATAAAAGTGACAGAAATCTCAGATGGTGAGGCAAAGAGCTGTGTGGGTGAGGTAGAACATGAAGCCCACAGAGTCATGGCAGGGAGCCATATGAACTTAACAGTGTGTGCTCATGCTTGTGTGCATACGTCTGCAAAAGAGTGAGTGAGTGATTTTCCAGCATCAATAACTCAATTCCCTCTAGGTTGCCAAGTCCATTCCTTATCAGTCCACAATTATGTCTAATCTATTGTGCTCCAAATCCTCCTGAAGTCCTTTCTTTCGCCTCTGTGTCGAGCAAACCACTTGATTTCTCTATATCTTGTCACTGAGCAATTTAACTTCCATTTAGAGCAACACTGAACACACGTGTCCTTTTTATGGCATTTGATCTGTAAACCCTATTATTCCACATACTTCACAGTCTCTGTAGAGATGGTACGGCCAAGTAAACCGCACTCCTGGCTTTATTTTCCTTTCCAGTAGCCCATTATAATGAATCAGTGACAGATGCAGGTAGGCCCATTATGCACCAAACAATTTGAACACTTCCATTTAGCCATTAATTCACTGCATGCCATGTGTTGGTATTGCCATAATAGGACGACAGAGTTGGCCCCGGCCCACACTCACTCCGGCTCTGGAGACTAATGAGGTCTTGCACATCTATTGTTGGGACTTAAGCTGTGTGTGTTTGTGCCTTTGTGCATGTGTGTGTCTGTGCATGTGTGTGGACACGTAGAAGAGCATGCTGGTGTTCAATGATAATAGCCTCTTTGCCTGTGTTTGGGGAGATTACAGCTGTTGTTTTCACTGCAAACAAGGTACCAAGAGGCGCACAGCACCCTGATACCATTTCTCATGATCGGACCGGTCTCCTTAAAGTGGATTTTGTTGTTCTGTTCAACAATGCCTACAAGTTTTTACCCATGCAGGGAACTTGAAATTCTTGTTTGTTTAATACAAATACTCTTGGGGTGACAACCTGTCTGTCAGGTGGTCAGTAGTAAAACGGATCAGTGGACCGCTGTGTCGTGGCTCTCCTGTGATGTGATTTCTCTAATGGAGAGGAAAGGCAAAATACTGAGTATAAGCAGAACAAACTGCCATTGTACTGCTTTAGAAAAGACTTTTTTTCTTTACAGACACAGCACTGCCTGTCAGTGAAAACTGATTCACCACTCCTTGATTGATTACTACAATTAAACACCCTCTCTATCTTAAAATAGACCTCCTTTTTGCAGAAGTGTGTGAGGCCTTCTTGTAAGACAGACCAGGGAAGTAAATTATTTTGTGGAACTCTTTGGCCATTTATGCTCTATTCACGCAAGACTATTACTATTACCGGGGGACCTCATGTGATTTAGAAATTACCCCCTTATGTCTTTGTTTCATATGCTGCATTCACATGGGATAAGCGAAGTCTGTATTTTGCTCAAATTTATGAAAGTTATCCCCAGATGTGATGTTAAGGTTTTGGAAGGGGGATGTCGGCTCTTCAGCAAGCACATTAATAAAATAGTCAAGGAGTTTGCTAATGTTACCAACGTATAACATTTAGAAAGGGAGGAACATCTGATGAAAATAAAAGTGTTTTTTAAAGTCATTGTAAGAACTGTAATGGCATTATTAACAACTTACATCCTTAGTTACAAGCATAAACACACATTTTCAGCTGACCTACTCTGTCATCATCACTCATTTAAACATCAGCAGATTTTTAAAGTTTGAGACTGTTGGCCTCACCTCAGACAAAGCTTGGAAAAACACACCCTCTAACACCCCCTGAGGTTACTTTAGGGCTGCAACTAAGGATTGTTTTCAATTGTCAACAATTCTTTTGATCAATCAATTAGTTGTCTGGTCTATTAAATGTCAGAAAATGATGAAAAATGTTGATCAATGTTTCCCAAAGCCCAAGATGACGTCCTGAAATGTTTTCTTTCATCCACAGCACAAAGATTTTCAGTTTACTGTCCTATAGAACTAAAGAAACCAGAAAATATTCACATTTAAGAAGCAGGAATCAGAGAATTTTAATTTTTCAGAAAAAAAAGTACTCAAACTAATTAGTTGGTTATCAAAATAGTTGGCAATTAATACTTGCTTAGTTGTGCTTGATTCCTGGATGTCTATGATTATGTTATTTGATCCCATAGACACTGAACAATAGAACCAAGATAGCTTAACATTTCTGTTCGACATAACTTCAGATTACACCTAACACAAAAAGGTTTTGTCCAAAGGCGTTTATTAGTTTTTGACTCTGGAAAAGAAGGAAAAACAGTAACTCCCTTCCCCCAATACCCTGGCTCTTTAACCACATCACACACACATTTATGCTGTTCTATGTGATTACAGTAACTAATGTATAATGTGATAATTTTTTCACGTCCATTCACTTCCATTCAGCCTCCCTAGAAACGGTTCGGTCTTTCCCTGGGGAGGCCTGCCTCCCATTTTGAAAACCTCCTCCTGATATTGCTGATATCACAGCACAGCTGTTGACAGCTGCTCAACATATTTTGAGCTCAGATTAAATTTCATACTGTCTGACAGGAGAAAACACAGAAAAAAGACATCACAGAAATGCAGGTTTGTACAGGACTAATATGATCACAGGACCTCTGTGTTTGGTGAAATATGGTCGGTAATTTATGGTGTGAACATGGCAGATTCCCACAGGATTAAGATCACAAAGACCTCCGCAATTCTTACAAATTACAAGAGGTCCCCAGATAATACTACTCCTGCGGGAATAGGTCTTTAGACCTACATTATTTGACATTATTCGGAGCAGCTGGTAACTGTACAGTGAGACGTGGGTCGTGATGATCTGTTGCAGCTGACATCATTGTTTGAGCCAAGGGTGCACTCATGTTTTCTCATCCTATTGTTCTCATTCCCAATTTGTGGTTTTATGAGTCCCCTCCTTTCATCCTGCATGCACGATGTATCCCATTATTCTTGCTGGTTGTACATGAGGGGATAATGGACTGCCTCTGTAATGCCCCCGTTTTGCAATTAGGACCAATCCCAAAAGACAAGAGAATTAAGGAACAAACTACAACAATAAACTGCACAAATGCATATTGCACCTCATGCAGCTATTATCTGGTATTATTCTTCTTCAGTGCTCTTGCCTCTGTCACTCTCCTTATTAAGTCCTATTTAGACAGGATTAGTTTGCAAGAAAATGTGTGGCACGTAATCATTAATGCAGGACATCTGTAATGTGAAAAGCTAATTTGTGCAAGAGATCTCTGTGATCAGTCTCAGAAAGTACACAGACCCAGAGAGTCTGCTCCATTTCTACGTTGTCACTGCAACAAAAATGCTCTGTATGTCAAATGCAACTTCCTCGACTGATGCTGATACACTTGAACAGCAACAATTTAGCTTGTTTACAAGAGCAAAGAAAAGTCTGAGCAAGACTGTCAGTTTGAGATAGTGGTCCTTCCCTTATCTAAATAACACATCTGTTGTTATCAGTTTCACAGATTTTATTTGTGTCAAGACTATTTTTTTTTATTTTATGGGCCACTTTGGTATCACTTTTTAGGCATGAAGAGTGAATAAAATGACTGACCAGATGTGGATGTGGATGGGACTGAAACAACAGACGTGCTCCTGCAGTGATTACTTTGCCCATCCTCTCCCTGTAAAACTAATCCCATCCTATTAGAGCTTTAAACACACTTTCTCTCTCCCTCACCTACTCTGTCTTTGAGAGATACTATAGCAGTCTGCATTTGATTGATGTTCCTATTTTCCAGGCTTTGCCGTACATTTAACCCCTCAGAAGTCCAACAGATGGAGCCTGGGATAGTGAGAGAATCTGCCCTGAAGTAAAATTCCTCCTATTTCGTGTAGTAAGGGCTGTATGAGGACATGAATGCCTGTCAGTCAAATCTAAAATCAAAAGAGCTCACCCTAATCTGTGGTGTCATGAAACTGCTAATGTCAGTGAATGGAAGACAGAGTTTGTAAAAGCTGTAATAACAAGTAGGGTTGTTTTGCTGGGATGTGTTGTGCCATTTAGTTCAAAAGCCCACAGCAGAAACACACTTTCCAACCATGTCACCTATAAATAACATTTATATCTCACTCATATGCAACACAGAATACATTCTGTAAGAAATGTACTGTAATGTAGGGATGTGTGTGATTAGTCTACTAGTCAATTAAACATTTCTACCCTCACTAGTTGTCACCAAGAATACTAGTTGGTTAAACTAATACACTATACTGTACTATACTATACTACACTATAAATATTTAATAAATGTACAGTGCCAGTTAACTGTTGTGTCTAAGGTGTTATGCAGCTGTCTGCCACTACCCAGGGCTGCATGCAGCAGTCCGTCCTCTCCCCGGGCTAATGCGCAATGTAAACCAGAGAGGTAGAAAGTGGGACAAAGATGACGTCTCATAAAAGCAGCGTCGTTGTGGGCTGTGTCAGAATAAACTGGCATATAAAACTCAATCAGAGCAATGCGCATTCAGGACAGGTGTGAGGCACAATGCCATACCTGTCAGCAGTGTTTAAAATATAATTAAGTTATTGAAGAATTGTTTAGCCTCTTTGATTTAATTGTGCTCAATTATGACTGTTTTCTTATGTTGTCCTACTTTCAGACTCGTTGGCCAGTCTAAATTTAAATTTCTGTTTAACTGACAAGGAAATTAGTCAGTTGGAACATCCTTACTGTAATGCCACCCAATTAATAACATGAGGCTTAAGTTTAATGAACTTAACAACAAGTCGCAGAATATTCACAGACAACATATTTCAGACTCTGATGACTTGCTCTTATTTAACAATCATACACTTGAGATGTGCTATCGTGTGTAGTTTTGTATTGTATTGTGTGTTCTTCTTTGTGCTGTTTCTTTTTTCTTACCTGCCAAGGGATAACAGATGTGAATTAGCTTTAAGCTATAATCTGGTATGGTTCATTAAAAGGCGACATTTATGTTTTAAACTGTACACGGTCCCTGAACATAAATAAATAGATTTGTTTCCCCCACAATATCAGCTCTTGCAATATAAGCTGTTCAGTTAAAGCATGAGTCATGATTTTCATGGCTACAGCTGAGGCTGATTGGTCATTAGTTTTGCAGGTATTTCCTCAAGTACTGGACAAAATGAAACTTTGAGATAAGTAATGGGACCTACACACTATTCAACTTTCAAAATTGTCAGATCGCTGTAGTGACCACATTACACAATTGTCTGTTTTATAATGGGGTATCTTATGAGTGATCAGCAACAGGGGGTCATGAATTAGACTACATTTCACTAGGAGAGACCTCAGGAAAAGGCACAAGAACGTCTGCATGCCTGCTGATGTCCTGATGCAGGTGTTACGACTCCTCATTTTCCTCGCCTTGTACCTTGCACTCTCATTCCTGGTCAAAACAAATCTCACACTTCAGGAGGTGGACTCACAGACAGGTCCGGATATTTAATATGCAAGATATCTCACGGGCATCTGTGATTCATTGGCGCATCTCTTAGATCATGTCTTTGAAAATTCAAGCCAATTTGCATCTGATCTGGGGCTTTTGTCTGTGATCTCAAAAAAACTGCTGGCAAACGGAAAATCAGGGCTCGAATCATTTAGTTTAAATTTGCTATAACTTGAAACAGGATGTGTTTAGTTTTACAATATTGAACCCAAAACTTTTTGTCCCCTTAGTGTTAAACAAAGACGTCCTCATTTGCTGGGAAAATGTGCCAGTTAACATAATCCATGCAGCATGATGTAATACTGTTTGGGTTGTTCAGATACAATACCAATATCAGTAAATGCCTGAGATTCAGCCTAAAGTGCTGGTATCAGTATTGGCAATTACGCAAGTCTATCCACCGATCTGATACCACACAACTCATTAACTCCGAAATGGGACCCTGCTACTCCCTCACACTATTGTTTTCCCAGGATGGTGAAGTCATGTTTGATCGCATTAATTCTCTGTATGTATTTATGCATGGTTTACAAAGGGTTTAACCTGAGCCAGGACATACAGCATCATACAGGGTTAGTAGGAAAAAATGGTATCAGAACATCTCTAAATACTATATAATTAATTTAATGAATTTCAATGTTGTAAATTATTCTCATCATGTGTTGAAATCTCTGTTAAACACTCAAGGGCTGCAACGATTAATTGAATAACTGATTATTAATTGATTACTGTATTACTTGGGAACTATTTTAATAATTGAGTAATCATTTTGAGTATTTTTTTAAAGAAATTACAAATTCCAGAATTCTGATTCCAGCTTCTTAGATGTGAATATTTTCTGATTTCTTTACTCCTCTCTGACAGTAAACTGAATGTCTTTGGGGTGTGAATAAAACAAGACATTTGTGGATGTCATGTTTGGGTTTAGGAAGCAATGATCAGTATTTTTCACCATTTTCTCACATTTTATCGACCAAACAAGTAATTGATTAATCAATAAAATTAGACTTACACCGATTAATAGGCAATGCTCGGAATCAGGCCTGTTTTCACATGATCGGCCATGACCTGTGACTGGCCAGTCAGACTAAAATTTGCCGGTCTAAAGTGCTGGTCAAATTCCCACCGTGCTGCGGCAGCAAGAAAAAAAGAAAAGAAAAAAAAACACTGAGCAAATGCATTGCCTCTTCTTTTCGGTTATATGCTAACGCATTGCAAAGTGGTGAGCAGTCCTTGAACCCCCACAATGCCTCAGCCCTTATGTCAGCCTGCCCAAGTCAACAACATCAGCAGCGCACAAACACACACGTGCAAATCACGGCTTTGGCGACCTACACCATGTCAGCAATATGGAAATTTTTTTAATTGTGTGAGGAGGATAACAAGTTTGCAGTATGCAACACCTGCAAGACTAAAATAGGGCGTGGAGGAACAACACCAAAAATGTTTGGTACAACTAATCCAGAATGTGTCCAAACTACGGTCCATTTTTAAATGGCCCCAGCAAATTCTAAAAATATAACTAAATATGGCCCACTCATGAAACTTGGGCTGTATTCGAAACCACATACTGCATACTGCTTACTGCGTACGACACCAGTACACACTGTATTCTGCATGTTGTTTTCAGTAGTGCTCAGTATGCGACAATTAATGATTACATTTATAACTATAACATGCTTTGCACCAGGTATTTGGTACCGCTGCGCTCTTTCAAGGCGCTGATCCCGACTTTGTTCATTTGTTTGTTTGTTCGGTACTGTTTTACTGTTATTTTTTGTTGTTATTTTTGCACAATTTCATATTTCGTAGTTTGACAGAGCCCATAAATAGCCTTTTGGGCTATCTATGTTTTATTTAATTTTTTAAATATTTTCCCAAAAATTACATTTTCTATCCTGGAAACAGAGGCGCTCTATCCCGATGTATGTAGGTTCCCAACCTGACCACTTTAGTGTATTTTCTGCTGATATTAATAATTATTATTGAGGAAGAAGACCGCCATTTCAATATTAATCAACATTATTATGAACATTAAATAAACTTTCGCTGCAGCTGCACAGGAGGATGAAATGCCAAGTTCAGCCTGTGATCTGTTACTGTCTGACTGAACAGCCTCATGGAAGCGATATTTTACAGTTCTACATATTTTAATCTAACGAAATTCGTTAAAATAAGTCATTTAGTGTTTTCAGAGTCATGATATTGAGCTGAAACAGGTTCCAGATTTCGTTTGCATTCACAGGCTGCTGCTGAGGGCTGCAGACAGCTCGCACCGCGCGCACTGCGATGTTCAACATCGTAGGCTTAATAAAGTTAATTATCACTTAAAGTTAAAAAGCAAAACTCTAAAAAAAAGCTCTCACTCACTTGGTCTGGGGCTTTGTATGCATTCCCTGGAGTTTTTGGCATCTTTCTTCAGTGAGGGGCGCTTTTTGCCACAACCAACTGCTGACGGTAAATCCATCACATGCAGTATTTCACCCTGATAGGTTCTGGATAAAGTATAAATCCAGTGATCTTGAAGCTTCGAGCTTCACCTGGAATTTTATCTGAGATTCTAAAAGTTGCAGTTTTAGCAAAGACATCATTATTGAAAAGCTGGTTGTATCTTGGTTAAAATGTTCTAATAAAGGAAAGTTAGAAAAATTTGCAATATCTTGTGTGCTGTAAAGTGGTTTGGAAAAAATGAAATTGGAATCGGCCAAAATCGGTATCGGCCGTCCAAGCACTCTGCAAATCGGAAATCGGGATCAGCCCAAAAAATTGTAATCAGTGCAAGTCTAAATAAAATAATCAACAGATTAATTGATAATGAAAATAATCATTAGCTGCAGCTCTAAACACTCATGCACAACAAGATGTAATCTGGCCTTTGCTCATTACAGGTCTTCTTTGTTTCAGTATGTACACTATACAACAGCAGCAACAGAAAGCACTGTACATTAGGTTTAAGTTTGTGGAGCTAATTATTTCATGTCAGCACTGTATCCTGAGAGTGGGCCAGGAAGATTGTTCACAGAGTGCTCCCAGGATGAGACAGATTTGCTCATCATACCGTCCTACTCTGCCTCACAAACACACACACACACACACACACACACTGAAATCAAGTGAATCAGGAATTAATGTTGAGGTAAAAGAATGTGTGGAGCTACAAACCTTCTCCCTCCCCATAACTTCCTTTTTCCTCCATCCTTTTCCCATCTCTTTCCTTCTCCTTATTTTCTCTTTTTTTTTGGATTGTTCTCTGAAATGACACCCTAAACTGTTTATGAATGTGCTCCCACCCTCACTGTCCCATGAATTTAGTCTATACTCACACAATTAGCTTTTTTTACTCACTCTCCTTTTTCCCGATGAATTTCTAAATTTTAATTGTGCCCTTCAAATGGGCTGCAAGTGCTCTCCTCTCCCTTTTACTCTCTCTTTTCTCTTTCTCTCGCTCGTCTTTCTCTCCATATAATGAGTTCGTTTTATCAGCGGCTGTGCTGTGCGTGGACAGGATGAGTAATTTTGGAGATCACAGGAGACTTCTCTGCATTGCACTCTGTTACAACAGGTTGTCAGAAGGCTTTGGGAGCCTCACTTGCCTTCTCCCTGCCAGCAGTAACTCTCTGGCCTTTTAACATTCCAGCATATGAGGCCTAATTATCCAGCTAATCTTATTATGTAAGGAAAAGATGGCGTATTATTCAAATGAAATGAGATTTACCTTTTGTGACACAGAGTGACAGTAGCTGTGAGCTACTTTGTTTCAGATTCCTCACCAGTTGATAAGTTTGAGACAAATGAAATGTAGACATGTTTATTATATTGAAGAAAAACAAGTGGCTCAAAGACAGATGTGGTGTGATGTTGTTATAGAACCAAAAAAACAAAGAAAAACTGCTTATGTACTCACAGTGGCCAGTTTGGTCAACAGAGTCCTTGGGCTTGCTTTCACATTCTGTTTTCTAGTCAATATTGATTTCTTCTAATCATGACCATGATTTTTCACTAACCTTAACCAACTAGTACTTCCTTAGCAGTTTGTGTGACTAATAGCCAAAGCCTAACCTTGAATTAACTGATGTTTTTGGTCACTTGGTGGGAGCGCATCAAGTTGTAATTGCAACATTGGCATATTATCGCCTTATAAAGTTGTTATAGTGAAAGTCTTAGAAAACGATTGCACGCTTACACTTACAGCAGATATGGAAAAACATTAAACATTTGTTTGGAGTTGAGTTTCTGTGCATTCTTTTTAAAGGCCAGCAGGGGTCAGCTCCACAGGTTGCAAAAAGACGTGATTGTATGGAAGTCTATGAGAAAATGATCCTACTTTCTCTTGATTTATGACCTCAGTAAACAGTTTTCCTAATGTGTTTATCATCTCTCTTCTTCAATACAGCATGACGTTCATTTCAAATTATGGTCCCATGTGGAGTAAAATAGACGATAAAGCAGGGTATTCTTTTGGCTGCGGCTGCCTTGTGATTGACAAGTCACTACCTCAGTGTGTCTTTGGGTTCTCAGTCAGAGCCAGTCAGGATAGAGAGGTAGCAATGAGTATCCTCCTCAGCTTCACCCTCTTGTCCAAATATGGTCATTTCTGGTTCCAAAAAATCAAGATGGCAACGGCCACAATGCCAAACTCAAGGCCTCAAAATAATAATCCAAAAACCAATGGGTGATGTCACGATGGGTTTACACTTGGATGAACGCAAGTCCAATACTCACCCACACAATACAGGGGTTACAATTCAGTGTAGTGCAATATATAGTGATACCATAAGCAATATTTTATATTGCTTTTTTTAAAATATGATTTTAGAAAGGCCACCATAGTATAAAGAACACCTCATATGTATAACAACTGAATTAAAAAGTTTATTTTTTATTCAATCAGAACATGAAGATATATAACAAAACTGAAATCTACCGGCCAGGGGGTTAAACACAACACAAAATGAACCACTGCCATGAATCTCTGCATGCATCAATATATCCCGATGCAGTGTTATGAGACTCAATACAGTATCACAAAATGTAATATCACAATACGCAATATTTTCAGTATTTTTTTACACTCCTAATACTCATTCTCCTTTTAGCTCTGAAACATCTGGCTCTTTCTAAATTGTCTGTTATGTTCACAAGCTAGCCGCTAACTTTGTCTGATGAGGCCACTGTGGGCTACCTGCATAGTAGAGCCCGACTGATACTGGATTTTTTGGGCAGATGCTGATACTGATATTAGGGAGTAAAAAAAGACAAATTCAGTATCGATATATAAGATGATACTCTATTTATGTGCAGAATATATACATTACATAAACACATTTTTTAATGATCCCTCAAATGTGGTCATCAAACACTTGTGACAAAGATATTTAATTGAGGAAGAATATTTTACAGTTTAACAATAAATTAAAAAAAACACAGATATATTAAGACCGATATAGTTGTGATAGGCCAATATTGGCTGATAACAGTGTCTGGCCAATATATCAGTCGGGTTCTACTACACAGCACCAAAGAGCAGACAGAGGTTTTCCAATAAAAACAGCTGCCTGCTGCTTCTGGAAACAGAGTTGACGAAAGCAGTTAGAAGTTAAGTTTGCAAACACAAAATGTTGTGCTATAGGACAGATGGATATATGGATATATATGGATGGATAGATAGATGGGTAGATGGGTGGATTGATTTTATTCATCCCATTGAGGAAACTCGGGTATCTAGTAGCTCACACATAAATACAGATTTAAAACAATGACAAACTATTAAAGTGGGTTAAATTAAGAGCGCAGATTCATATAAAGATACTAGGCTCAGCATCCTTCACATCATCATCAACCATATGTGACGGGCCCTGACTGAGAGGTATGGCATCCACAAGCATGCAGTAGCCTAAACCTAGCCTGAAGATGCTAAAATGCTTTGAGGGGAAGCTGAGGGGAACTGAAGAGTCTGTGGGTTTGTCACTGGTGAGTCATTTCACATTATGCGTAGTCATTTGACACATTGTTCATGTAAAAATATTGATTATAGCAACTTTAACCATAGTGGTGGCAAAGCAGAAAATTATTATATTAAGCATTTTTGGGTGATTTCTTTTGTCAGGCACACACAAGTGATATTGTTCTGTTGATAGGGACATCAGATTAGGAAATGCTCAAACGTGTTGTTGTGGAAGGCAATGACAAACAACATATTTTGTTTGGTTTAGAGGACGTGTTGTGATCGCTGACTGACAAAGAATTTGTTCCCACGGCCTCTGAAAAACAAGCATTGATCAGATTGAGTGATGGACTGTTGTGTTTTGTGCTATTCTGTTTATGTGCCAATCACCGCAGCTGTCTGTGTTGGTTTAAAATCAAACCATCAAGTGGTTGCCAGTGGGACTGAACATATTAGTGCTGACAGATGTTTCAGTCATGATATGATAGAGCATCTACGCTTACATGCTTTATATTAAAACTGTTGTACAGTGAAGAATGTCTCAACCTTGTATTATTACCAAGCACTATACAGTACATGATACTCACCACTAGCTCCACTTTCTACTATACATTTCCACTTTATAGTACAATATTCATGCAGATTTCATTTGTCACAACTCTATCCTCAAGGCAGCCCTGTTGCCTCAAAAAGTTCAAGATGACCGTCCCACAGTTTTCACCATTCAGTGTCATTAGGGGTTTAAACTTAAACAAACTCTCACTGTGTTAAATCCATTTTTTCTGAAGCTGTACATATCAGAGGGAGCTCTGGTGCCACTGCTCATGACTTTGAGCTTCATCGTGTAGTGTTGTTTAATGTTTGGGGAATACAGAGAGAAAAAACAGTCACTGAGAGATAAAAGATACAAAGATAAGAGCCGGTGGGAAAAAAAAAATTGCCACATAATGTGGTGGTTTTCAGGGTTTTGCATCAGGCTGAGGAAGGGCTCTTAAATACGGAGAGAGCTGGCTGACTTGTGGGTATTTAATCCCAAACAGGCAGAAAGGTTGAGTTTGTTCTAATTGCATGGAGCTAGGGAGGGCAGTCATTTACATTCATCAGTTAGCCTCCATTTGTTGGGACTGAGATAAGGACAGAGAGAGAGAGAGAGAGAGAGAGAGAGAGAGAGAGAAGCAGTGAAGGAAGCAGAGGAAAGACACATTTTGGTGCAGAAGTGAAGTTTTGTTCTTACAGCATCACAATCCCAGTGCTCCTCCAGAATGTGTGAATATGTGTTTATAAATACATTCCCATCCACCTGTTTTAATGCACATCTACAGTACAGGATTTTTGAGACTGTGGTGATATGGTAAGGGTAATTTAAAACAAGACAAGATAAATCAGGAAAGCTTACAACACCTGGTATTCCTAGACAGTCCAAGTACTAACCAGGCCCAACTCTGCTTGGCTTCCGAGATCAGATGAGATCGGGCGTGCTCAGGGTGGTGTGGCTGTAAGCCTGTGAAAAGGTAAACATACAGTAGGCCTTTGTCATTGTTTATGTTTTTTTTTTAATTGTGTGAATTACCTCAAACATTTCTCTACTGTAATTGTCATTACGTATTGGCTGTCATATCCACCACTATCCATATATGTACAGTATATATATATATATATATATATATATATATATATATATATATATATATATATATATATATATATGTATATTGGTATATACCTCTGATAAAAAGCTTTTTATAAGAGCTGAAAGCTGAGAGCATTTTACTAGAGCCAGTAGCTCTAATAAAAAAAGCCTTAGTAGAAATGTTAGAAAATTCAAAAAGGCAAAACAAAAAAGCCTTTTGTGTGCCTGACTGAAAAGAAAGAAAAATTTGATTTAGACTGATGGAATACACTTTGACACTAGCCTGGGAACCAGATGAATCTGCAAGCTCATGTTTTATTTGGTGCGGCAGATCTGCCCCCCCCCCTCCTTAAACACAGTATTGGACAATTTTACTGTTTTTCCCAGAGTCAGAAACTAAGAAATGCCCTTGGACAGACCTTTTTTATGTATTTGTGTAGACTGAAGTTATGTATGTTGTGTATGCTATCTTGGCTCAAATGTTGAATGTCTATGAAGTAATGACAGTTGGTCAAATAATGTAATCATGATTCCATTAGTCTGACTCACTGGATGGGTATAAGCCTGCCATTGGTTGCTTGGTTTCAGTTGGCATAGCGGCATCCACATTCCACGTTTTGAAAGCCCCCGGGAAACAACAACTACCTGTGAAATAGCAACCTACATGCTAAAAATGTCAAAGTAGCACCTGGGTAGCTAATTGTACAAATGTAAACAAGCTAGCAACTGCTACAGTTTCTTTTGCAGGGATTTTGACATTTTAATGCCAGGGCACGGCTCTTTTTTTTACTTTGCAGGGAAACCGGTTGCTGCATGCTGGTTGTAGCTCTGCCCAAGACAATTGTGATTAATTTAGAAAAACAAACACGGCAGGACGTTTTTTTCCTCTATAGTAGAATATCAGTGTGTGGAGCCAGACCTTTCTCAAGCGCTGAGTGCTGTGGAGAGAGGTTTGGCGATGCAAGACTATGATCCCATAGACATCCAGGAATTGACAGAAACTAAGCAAGTAAAATGAGGAGACCGCCTTTATCCAAGCTTTGTCTAAGGGGAGGACAACGGTCTCAGACTTTGAAAACCCCTGAACTGAGAGATTCCACACTAATTCACATTTGCGGTCTGGTGATGCCAGGCTCCTTTGAGGCTATAGTGCCTGCGTCTTCTTCCTCGGCTGTAACCAAAACATTCATGCCACACTACCACTCACTGTTACATATCCACACTACATCCAAAAGCCCAAAAGACAAAGAATAGAAGACCAGGAGTATGGGAGTGTGTGTGTATAGACTATGCACCCCCTTTTACATGCTGACCAGGTTGACCAATTCCCCACCCCTTCAAAAAAAAAGAAGAAGAAGCAACATAGCCTCCTATTTTATAGCCGTCGCCATGGAGAAGGTGGCATGTTCACACTATTAAAGATGTTGCCACCATTTTAATTAAATTGCAATAAAGTAATTAAATATGATCTTTGACATAAAGAACAAAGAAAGTGACAAATGGGTCTCAGAAACAGATACAGTTTTCTCTCCCACTGATGACAAGATGCATGAGTAAGTCCAGTAACCTAGTAGTAATAATATTACCAAATTACAGTACACCATTACATTGTCATAAGATTTTTCGTCTAGAAGCAGCTGTGCACCACACTTTTGGAAACTCTGCCATAGTGGATGATAATAAGAAACCCTAATAAATACATGTGCATGAGAAAGAAACTCCTTTTTAAAAAAGAATTTGGTGGGAATAAGCAATGAAATGGCAGTTACTAGTAGTAATTAGGGATGTTCTGGCGACTAATTTCCCCGTTGATTAAACTCAAACTTTAATTTAAACTAGTCAACTAGTTTAACAGTAAGAAAACACGAATGCAGTTAAAATTCCGAAGAAATACTACAGAACCATTTGAAGCTGTTAATCACAGTCTACAATTGCTCCAAATTGTGTTTTAAATGCTGCTGAAATGTGTGCGTCTTTGCTCCAAGTAATACGGACATTGCACATTTACCTACAAAACATGACAACAACTCACTAAATGCCTCACCTTTTACAGACCGAAAAAGATCACAGTGTCTGTGGGCAAACATTGTTTACCTGGAGCAAACATTAGCTGGCAGCCTGCTACACAGTATGGCTAATGTTAGCAGTGCTAGCAGCAGCAGTCTGTTCTGCTTGTAGGTTAATGTCTGTGTTTGTGCTGAAGGTGGTTACACATTGCTCCAGTCAAGTGATTACATACCAGTTTATTCTGTCACAGTCTACATTCAACGTTATTTCCATTTTCTATATTAAAGTGATACTCCACTTTACATGATAACCCACTCAGTATGTACTCACCACTATGCCAATGTGATGATGGGTGAAGGTCTTCAGTTCACCAAACAGGGTAGCAGCCTCATCCAGTACAATGGCAGTGAATGGTGACCACGGATAAAACGTTAAAAAAATACGCAAACAAAACAAACACAAAATGTTTCCATCCTGCTTGTGTGGTATAATCCAAGTGTCCACGATCCGCGACATTAAAAATTAACCGCAAAAGACGCCATTTACGCCATGTTTTTAGCAGAAAGCGGAAGTCTCGCGAGATCGACCTTCATCCATCATCACATCGGCATAGTGGTGAGTACATACTGAGTGGGTTATCATGTAAAGTGGAGTATCACTTTAAAACTCTGCCAAACCTCGCTGGTTTTATGAGCTGTCATCTGTCTGACTTTGCCGATAACAGCATTCGTGTTTGTGTGGGCCATCAGGGCATATGTGCCAGGGCTGCTTTCTGATGGTGCCACAGCCCTGACAAGTGGCGGCTGGCTGCATAACATCTTAGAGGCAACAGTTAACTTGCATTGTGCATGAATAAAATATTAATAAATAGCTTAACCAACTAGTATGTCCAGTACCGACAAGGATGGCGATGTTTTACCGTATAGCTGACTAATCATGCATTATCCCTAGTAGTTATGTAGTAGTATTGATATATTGATAAATATCAATACCGAATACTTGAAAAACTTCATTTTTGAAATACTCATTTTCCCAGTATTGATACTCCAGTTAGGCCTGTGCGGTATACCAGTTCGTACCGAAAACCGGTCTTTATTTTCGTTATGATATGATTTTTTCATATACTGCCATACCGGTGAATAGCCCAAACAACGTCTGGAACGTGCGTGACGGGAAAGTGTTTCAGCAGGGACCCATTTCACTGCTGCACACCAACACCACAGGCGTGCTTGCTTGAGCCTGTGCACAGAAGTTTTGAGGCGAGAATGGCCGCCAGCGAGAGTTCTGAAAGTGAAGCAACTCACGTTGTTGAAGATGACCCAGGGCAACTAACACCAAAAAGCGGAGCCACGTCTGTCGTTTGGAGGAAAAAAAGAAAAACAGTCTTGATATAAAAACTTTTTATGATCATGAAACATAATATTACCGCACACATCTGTGGTGTATGTTTTTTGCTCCAAGTCCGATTTGTGTATTTTTTAGTGCTGTCAAACGATTAAAAATTTTAATCAGATTAATCACAGGGTTGCTGTGGATTAATTTCGATTAATCACGATTAAATATCATTCATTTTTAATTTATATTAATCGCGTTTCATTTTGCATGAGCAAACAGACCCAAGAAAGAAATATATAATATATATGCACTTAACGTGTTTATTAAACACCTTTAAAGGTTCATGTTAACAAAAAACTTGTCTCTTTTTCCAAACAAACATTTATCCACATTAATGTGGCCCTGTTATTCATGTTTTTGTATTAATGCAGCAGGATCATTTACATCAGTGTCACTCTGAGCAGACAGCAAACTGCACACTGACACACACACAGAGCAGATGAAGAGGAGAGACAGAGTCTGGACTCTTCATCATGACTTACAATAATGCAGCGCAGTGACGTTTTTTGAGGAGATGAGCGTCTGTCAGTTTGGTCTTTAGAGAGACCGATATTTTTATCTGTAGTGTTTAAACCACAGAACTGTAACATCAGGATTCATCGTCAGTAGAGTTTTTATATCGGTCGGTGCTTCACGCACACGCTCCCCCTCCCTTCCTCCCTCCCTCCTCTCTGCAGCTCGTCTCTCCTCCCTCGCTGTTATGATTGATCAGCATGAAATAATTAAATATTTAGAAGTACATAAATCGGACTTGGAGTAAAAAAAAAATACGCACCACAGACGTGCACGTTAATAAAATGATTCATGATCATGAAAGTTTTTTATATCAAGTCGACACATCTGTCCATATTCACACGCTCTCTCCCTCTCTCTCTCTCTCCCTCTCTCTCTCTCTCTCTCTCTGCTCAGACTTATTTTAACTTTCAACTGGTTTCAGGTGGAGCTGCAGCTCGATCAGCACTCGCTCATCTCCTTCCTCATATTCTGTTTCTTTGCGCTGAGCCAGTTGCTTAAACAGACAAGCCTGTTTACATTGTCGGGTGACAGAAGCCTGCGTCTCTGCAGCTGCGAGCTGATTCATGTCCAGCTGATCAAACTATTGATCAGGCCAATATAACAGAACGTGCGTTAACGCGCGTTAAAAAAGTTAGTGGCGTTGAAAGGAATTTGCGTTAACGCTATTAACGTGTTAACTTTGACAGCCCTAGTATTTTTAAATACTTAATTACTCCCCGCCGATTAATCATAACTACGAAGGAGAGAGACACAGCAGAGAGGAAGGAGGGGGAGCGTGTGTGAAGCGCTGACTGATATAAAACTTTTTTGATGATAAATCCTGATGTTACTGAACAGTTCCCTGACAAAAATATCAGTCTCAGTAACAAACAGACGCTTGTCTCCACCATGAAACGTTTGTCACTGCGCTGCATTATTATAAATCATTATGAACTTTCCAGACGCCCTGTCTCCCTCTTCATCTCCTCGTGTGTGTCAGTTTGCTGTCTGCTGTGGTTTAAACTGAGTGACACTGATGTAAATTATCCTGCTGCATTAATACAAAAACATGAATGTCGCGCACCGTTTAGTCATTGTGTAGACGGATCTGAAAAAAGGTGAGGATTTTCCTCCTCAGAGGACAATATTTTATTAAAGAAATAAAATATTCTTAACAATAATAATACTAAAGAAATAAAAAGATGCCTAAAAATTGCGACCTTTTCCTAAAAATGTGGGTAAGAACAAAAAAATATATACCGTCAAATACCGTGAAACCGATATGAATTTTTTTTTTTTTTAAATGTGATATGAAAATTTTGTCATACCGCCCAGCCCTAACTCCAGTAGCAGCTGCACTTTCCCACCTTCTTCTTTCTCCGACAGTTGTCGGTGCCCACATAGTCGTGCCTCTTCTCACTTGCCCACAGTTTTTTTTCTTCTCACCACTCATCTCATTTGCTTCAGTTAAATATCTGTTGTCATGTTATAGCTTTGTTATATGATTCTCTTCTGTCCTGTCAATGTTCAGTGTCCCCCTCAATTTTTCCCGATATTGAAAATTGTATCAAATATCTATATTTTTCAAGGTATTGTATTAAAATAAGAAATTCTAGAAATTATAACACTAGCGACCAGTGTCACGGTAATCACATTGCATTAATTCAGCAGATGCTTTTGTCCGAAGTGACATTTTATCTGAGGGCACCGTCTTGTTCATGGACACTTGGACATGTGGTCAGGAAGAGTCGGGGACAGACAACCCACTCTATCACCTGAGCTACGTCAGAATAATTATGTCAGCTTGTCATATCTTGAATATATTTGCACAGAAATGAGCACTGACTCTCAGTTTATTTTGCCAAAATGTAAAAAATTTGTTACATCCTAATGTGTGTCTGTAAACAGACTGCATGTGCTACATGTGTTTCTTGGCCATGTGTCCTCATATGCCGCGGCCTGTGTGCATTAGTGATGAACAGCGGGAAGTAATTTGTGTTGGTGACAGCTGGCGAGTCTCTCCAGTATCGGGGACTGACATATCCGGCTCACTGGTCTTTATCTATGGCGAGAGTGACACCCGATGACTGGCACCTTCACTGGCACTCATTCATTCACTCTCCTCTCTAATAAGCCTTGGCCTGATTCTCAACACTCATACTACGGAGCACTCAGACCTCCTGCTGCGGTTTACAACAACGTCCATCGACCATGAGTGTACACTCAAAGCCTGGCTTTGCTTAATTCCTCTCAGGTGGAAAAAACATACAGCGTGTGCAGTGCGTTTGAGGTAACTTTCCATCATTCGCCGTCTGGACACTGTTGTTACACCGGCTGCTGGAGCCATCAAGCTGTCAGTGTGCAGAGAACTGAGTCTCCAAACTGTCGCTGAGACAGCTAAACAATGACAATGATGGCGTTATAAAATGACTCTACCACATAATACCTCACGCACTAAATATCAGTGGTTCTCAACCCTGGGGGCTACTTTCTATATTTAGTGCAAGAGATTTGAAATGCAAGTGCACAGAAAGCCTGAAATACAGTTAGTGTCAGCTACTGCAGAGGTATTCTAACACTAAGTCAGTATGAGAGCCTGTTTGGACGTGATGAAGAGGAAATCTGATTTTCATTCTCATCTGAAGTGATATCTTATCACACAGCACCTTTCGAGAGAGCTATAGTTGTGAAGAGTCAGGTTAGCTTGCCGTATGATTGTGCTCTAGCTGAGGCTGATTATACCGGGGCGAAGGCAAGAGGTGATGTGACACTGCAGCTGTTAGCCCCTGCAGAGTGTTATCACACACAGTCCTGTTTATTCAACACACACTGGTGGGGAGTGCCAGACTGACAATGTTAAGCTTTACTGTATAAGGGCTTGCCTTTCTCTCTTTTTTGCTCTTCTCGGCTGTCTTTCTCTAATTTTCTTCTTGTTTCTGTGGATTCCTCACCGTCACTCCCTCTCTGTTTTACTCTCTATCTTTATACCACATCTTTCTCTCTCGGCTCTTCTCTCTAATCTCCCTCTCTTTTTCTTTTTTTCACTCTTCTGTTCTGCATCAAAGTAAGCCAATGCTCTCGCAAGCACCGGCTCAAAGCTTACATTCTCACCCTTCAAAGGCACCGCTTGTGTATGAGTTAAGAAAAATGAAAAGTCATTCAGTATTTTTTGCATTTTTGACGTGCTGAGAGAAAATGCAAGCGTAACCGAGGGAATAATGTGGATGTGATTCATCCTGCCTCGGTGACTAAGTGGACACAATACCTGAAAATAATATTGCAGTCAGTGTGTTAGCCATTATGCAGCAGGTGATACACCAGTTTTCTCTCATCTTACACACAATACAGAGAGTTGAACAGCAGCTCTGCAAAGCCAGACAGCATTTACATCAAGTACTTGAAAATAGGAAGTAATCTGTGCAATTGGTTGGAAGATTCAAAAGCCGGCAGCTTGTGTCTGCTGCATATTTGAACGGCACAGTTGGTGATAAACATCACAGGGAAATTACAAACCTCAATGTGGTGGCCAATGATGTAGACGATGTGTGAACTGTTACAGTTTCATACAAAGAAGACTCTTGTAGGTTCCATGAAATGGATTCACACAAAACATTGTGGACGTTATTCTGATACACATTCGACAATGTGAGCATAGTAGAAATAAAGACAGTCTTCTTCCTGAATCACCTCCATCATCAGTGTTCAGGGATTCAAATAGGTCTGCTGTTGTGCTCAGTTGTTTCACTCAGTTGGAGAAACAATTGACAAGTCAGAGCTTCATCCTCACATTATCACAGTGGCACAGATTGTTGTAAATTGTAGGGCTGCAACGAATGATTATTTTCATTATCAATTAATCTGTTGATCATCTGTCGGTCCAAACATGTGGAGTGCACTGATGTACATTTGTATGTGCCACGTTTCGACCTATTTTTCAAGTCTTTCCTGTAATGATTATTTTTGTTATCGATAATCTGTCAATCATTTTCTACATTAATCGATTAGTTGTGTGGTCCATAAAATGTCAAAAAATGTTGAAAAATCTTGATGTGTTTCCCAAAGCCCAAGATGATCTCCTCAAATGTCCTGTTTTGTCCACAACCCAGAGAAGAGTAAAGAAACCAGAAAACATTAAAATTTAAAAAGCTGTAATCTGAGAATTAGATTTTTTTTCTCGAAAAATTACTCAAAACAATTAATTGATTATCAAAATAGTTGTCAATTAAATCAATAGTCAGTTAATGATCAATTAATTGTTGCTGCACTTATAAAGTGACTTACAAAAATACTATCAAGTTAAGGTTATTTAACACCAGATGCACTGAATTAAGTGTTTGTAGCGAAATGCTAATTTACAGCACCAGGGATTGTTCATGTTTTTTGAATTGTGGTTGTAGAGGTGCTTAACCATAGTCTACTGTAGATCACAGCAGGCATGCTGCCAGTTTGGAGAAGCACAGAGGAGTACCAGCACGAAAGTGCGGAGATCAATATGTTAGTTTGTTTTTGTTATCGACTGACTTATGTGAATCAAAACTCTTTAAAACATCAAAGTATGACTGAAGTCATTGTATTTAATATACTGATGGATAAGTGCGTCATGCAATCCCACTTCAAAAAAACCTAAACTGTCCCCATAAATTGACATATTTCTTCCAGAGTTGCAATGATTAGTCCATTGATTAGTCTGTCAACAATTTGTCAACTATTTTATTTTTAAAGTAAAAATACCAGGCATTGGTGCCAGATATCTGGGTTCTCTTGCTGCTCACATGTGAGGATTTACTGCTTTTCTTTATCATATATGACAGTGTTGAATAACTTGAGGTTTTAGACAGTTTTTTGGACAAAACAAGCAAATTGAAGAGATCACAATGCGAATGAAAAGAAAATAATTGTTTCTTTTCTCATTATTTTTTTTAACATTTTATAGACTATGATGAATCACTGAATCAATTGAGAAAATAATTAGCAGAACCATAAATAATGGAAATGATTGCTGAAGCACTAATTTCTTTGATTATTATGAGTAAAATGTCAAGGTAACTGTTCTGTCAACCTCTAGCATGCCAACGTCCATGCAAACTGAAAACTATATCAACAGGATGCATAACTTTTACTTGTTTATTTTAAAGATCCCCATTAGCTGGTACCGGCTCAGCTAGTCTTTCTGAATGAACATTAATTTGAACAATTAAACAATCAATTTGCATAAAATTACATAAATATACATTAATACATGACAGCCAGTCAAAACTGTCCATACATTTAGATAAAAACACAATTCAAAATCAATATGTAAATGATTAATATTAGTAATGTCAATCATTACTTCTTGGTGTGAGCAAACAAAAATAAATAATGTCCCCTCTTAAACACAGGCTGGGTAACATGAACACAGTGTCACTAGATGTGAAATGAAATGGCAATTCATGCTGCTTCTATCAAGGCATGGTTGGCAGATTTTTTTGTAGTATATCATACATAGCATTAGAGCTGCAACAATTAGTTGATAGTTAGATAGAAAATTAACTGGTAACTATTTTAACAAATTTTTAAGGAAAAACAGTAAGCGTTTTCTAGTTGCAGCTTTTCTGTTGTAAAGATTTGATGCTTTTCCTGTGTTTAACATGTTAGTAAACTCACTGTCTTTGGTTTTGGACTATTGGTCCGACAAAACGACATTTCAAGATGTCACCTTGGATTGTGACAGATTCTAACTGGCATTTTTCACTATCATTCAGCCATGATGTATATTGAAAATAATCATTTGTTGTAGCCCTACATAGTGTAGTACGTTACTGTGCCTAAGGGGAGGGTGTGTTGGAGTTCAGGGACGTTTTGTTCTGATGAAGCAGTGACATAACTCTGTCTCTGTTGTTGTGATGAGACCTCATTATGTTGAATCATCAGCCATCTACCACAGAACAACAGCGTAGATGTTAGACAGACGTCCACACATGACTCGCACATGCAGTTCATTATAGCCGTGACCCCTCCGCCCCAGTATATACAGTCCAGTTCTGTCAGCCCAAGTTAGCTTGTGTTAGTTATATATAGCATGTACAGTATGTGTGTGTGTGTGTGTGTGTGTGTGTGTGTGTGTAGGTGTGTGTGTGTGTGTGTAGATGAGTGGGTGGTCCTAGCCTGCAGACTGTCATGGTCAATGAGACAATATATGGAAAATTTGGCCCCTGCAGCCTAATCTGAAGGAAGTAATTTGAGAGTGAAGTCACAACAAAACTCAGCACTAAAGCTGCAAGTACAGCTAATAATATTACCAAGACAATTTGTCACTTCTTTCCCCCAAAGGGCCAAACCTATAATTGAGCTACCAACACAAGTGGCTTGTAATTGAGCTATTATAATTGACCTCAGGTGTGTCAGCAGATAAAAAAAAAACAGCGTACAGGAATGTGCTCGTGTGTGTGTGTGTGTGTGTGTGTGTGTCTTCCCTCATACGAGTAGCTGCAGATGGAGTCTTGACACGTAAGAACGGATATGTTCCTATATTTGTGTGCATACAGTGCAGTAGAGTGTAAGTAGGTATTTTTTCACACTAATGGCATCTTTAGCAAGACCGTTTCTATGGAAACCGAGTTGCCACGGAAACACTGCATGTCTCTTTGAATTAGAAATGTCTTCCTCTATCCCTCACTCCTCTCGTCTCTGTGCGTCTCTCCTTCACTTTTTTGCTTCGCATTCCTCTTCTTCCTGACTTCCCCCCGACTTTGACAGGCCAGCTGCTGTCAGTCACAAAGTCTGTTAAAGGAGACGGGCAACACAAATGGAGGAAATGGAGGGAAAGATGGATTTGCATCTGTGCATTCCAAGAAAAAAAAGAAGAAGAGGGAGGGTATCTTTTTTGGAGGGTGAGAGGAGTTGGTTTCTAATCAAAAGCAACATATTGAAATAGGAAGGAAATGTTGAATGACATTCAAAGGATAATGATGACGAGGAGGATGCTGCAAACAGAAGAGCGGGAAGACTGAAGGAGGAAGGGAGGGCTACAAAGACGTGAGGGGGGGAGATAGCTGATGAAAGGGAAGGGTATAAGTGATTGATTTTTGCTCTCTGATGCCTCTGGTATCTGTGTAACCATGCTGCCACACTTATCCAGCCTATCTGATTTAACTGCACGCATGATAAAGGCAAGAGAGAGGGAGAGATACATGCATACAGAGATAAAGAGTTTCGGAAAAAGAGGTTAGGAAAAAGAGCAACAGATTGAGACAGAGGAAAATGGAGTTATTGAGGGTGGGTCTACAAATGAGAATGTGCAGAAATTCTGCCTCATTCCCCAGGTGCTGATGAATGTCTAAAAGTCGAGGACAAATGAGAGCAATGCTTGAAAGAAAGTGGAGGGGGTGAAGAGACACAAAGGGAAATCGGAGTAAGACGTGCCGTAGAAAAGCACGTCATGACAAGGTTTTGAACTGCATGTCTGTCATTGCACACTGCGCTTGACTCCAGCCTGCACTCTCACCCTGTGTGCTTGTTAGAGAGGAAGGCAGAATTGAAACGTGTATGGATGTAGGGAAGATAGACAGAAGACTGAGAGACAGGTGGAGAGAGGATGTGCATTTTGACACAGTTAAAGTCTGACATAAAGCTCACACCTGTAGGTCAGTCGAAGAACAGTGGAGAGCGTTTGTCCTTAGTTCACTTCTACCGCCTAAGATAATACATCGCCCTAATTCTTGTACAGATTTTCAACAATGATTGTTACTTTGGGTCACAGCACACGCCATATAGTGACCTTTCTTCATCATATCTTAAATGCAGAGGGAAGCGTAACTTTATTTGAAATGAAAACCTCCCACCTGTTAATGTTTAATGTACAGTGTAATGTACATATAATGTATATATTCACAGCACTTATTCCATCAATACAACAAATGAGGCACGTCCTGCTTACCCTTCTTTTTTTAGCAGAATGGAAAGTTTTTATTAAATAATTATTTTTAGTCGCTCACACTTTTATTTTCCTTTATTTTTATTTTTTACATTTTTATTTTTTTTTATTTGGAGTTGAGCTCACTTAAGCAAAATTCTTCCTGCTCACATGTTTCAATTAAAAGACGTCCAGTGGCTTGAAGGACTTGTGCCCTTCCTTTCTTGTTGGCTTTTAGTGTGAAACATTTTCAGGAAGGTTTCCATTGATGGTAGTTTAACAGAAATGCAGTGTAAGACTGATTGCAAATAAATGGTGACAAAGTGAAAACAGTACATATTAGAAGATGTAGAAGTGGAAGTAAAAATAATATTAATTGTACTTTACCATTCAGCAAATATGAACTCACAGAATACCGTGTAACACACGTCCTTCTCAATGTATCAAAGTCCACAAGATGGATGGGAAATAAATATTTAAGCAAGGGTCTTTTTGTTCTCACTTGTGTCATAGGTAACCTAATTTCATTTCTTATTTTGTTTGGGTGATGTTGGTAGTGTAAAAGTGCACACTTTTACGTAAAGTCAGTCATTCATGTGAAGTCAGTTTGTTCTCAACTGTGTTAGAATGTGTTTGTATATGTGACCATGTTTTTTTTGTGTGTTTCCACACAGCGTTAGTATCAGGAAAGAGGCAAAAGAGATCGTCAAAGAGAGATCGAGAATAAAAGATTTATTCGCCACAGAGTTAAACAAAGCCAGTTATTTTACCAACTTAGAACCAGATCCAAAATGGAACAGACTCTCTGAGCCCATCCTTAATTACAAAGTACCCACAGTTACAGGACAGGGATTTATGTGTAGCTATGTGAGTGTGTTTGTGCTTCATGCTGGCTAGCTCACTTCCATGTGGGAGTAACTGTTCTCCAAAATGTTTCGCACTAGTAGTTTAAATGTGTTTGATTTTAATAACATCAGACCACTCGGAGTGGAGCAAACACACCTGACTCACATCTGACCTCACCTTCAATGTGTGAGTGCAGTGAGAGCAAAGTGGAGAAGACATGTCTTGTGTTAGGCTTTTTTCGTTGCAGACTTTTTGACTCATCATTACAGGAAACACACAGGTGCAGCTAATGACATTAAGAATGACTCAGTTCCAAGTGTCCCTGTTAAGTCATTCCAGTAAACATGCACAAAAGCAGGATCCAGAGGGCTGTACTATGAAAGAAGCTCAACACAATCAACCTTTCTTAGCATTAGCAGGCTCGACAAAACTTAAAATCCTGATCGGACATAACAGGTGTCATGACGGTAGTTATCAATTTTCTTTAAGACTCTGTGGGCGGTCACATAAAAAGAGGTGTTTGATGCATCATTTGACGCTTTGTTCACATGGAGCTGCCCACCTAATTCAAAATGAGCAGGTTGTTATAATGGAGAGCTATGGGGAACATAAAAAAAAATACATTACAGCAAAATGCAGCGATGTTAAGATGCAAATAAGATGGGAGGTATGCTGGCAGAAAATTACTGATTGACTTAATGAGCTCTTAATGCTACTATTTATTTCCAGCATGTCAATTAATTATTCTAAAGGAGACATGGAAATCACTTAAGTCTAGGCCAAATCAAAGTAAAATGAAAGTTACTAATAAAATATTTTCCGTGATAAATAGCAAAATGGGTTTGGCAGCAAATCAGGAACAAGCTTAAAAGAAGTCTGTTATTTAATGTGTGGAAGATCTGCTGTGTAAAATTTAAATTGTTAATATGACATGAAGCAAAAATGACTCACCAAACTGAGGTTCCCGTGACAATGCAAAGCCTGCAGTTTGTGCTGCTGTAGTATGTTTTTATTTGGTGAAGTTATGAACGTACAGCTGAGCGACTTTGCATATATAACATCCTCCCTCAGTTTAGAATCTGTGTAACTCGTAACAAACATCATCAGGAAAATAATTAGTTAAAGAGTGATGCTTTTACCGCCGATTTGAAACTCTAAACATAACCTTCTCCTGACCAGATTATGAGTTCAACACATTAGTCGTAGTACACCGTTCTGGTCTAACTACTTTGCTCATCATGTGAATTGATGTGGCAACAAATTAAAAGGGGAATTTACACAAAAAGTTCAGTTTACTAATCACAAGGGAACTATAAATATGTATCACAAAGGCTGTATTACAAACTAGGCTGTGGAGACATGGGCATTGACCAGACACACAGGGTCAAATAAAACAGTGCAATTTGCTGTATTATGGGAAATGTAGGATTCACTGTTTTTGGTGCTAGGGACTGTCAGGATATATCAACCTTTGCTGCTTCTCATGGGAAGCCTGTGAGGGTGAAAAATAGATTAAACCAATTGAACCAAGTGTAAAATCAACATAAAATACAGCTCTGTTTACTGAAAGGGTTTATCTGAAAGCAAAACAAGATTTTATCAATATGCAATCTAATGGTCTGTATCTGGGCTTGGCTATACATCTATTTCTCCCCTTTTTTCTCTTTCTGTCTGCATCCTTCTCTACACGTCTCTCGCTCACACACACAGAGATACACAGATACACAAACACACATGCAGATGCTAGTGCACCAGTTGGTTAGGCAGGTCATGTGGCAGCCGGGGTCAGGTCTAAATGGGTCTGTGGCTCGTTTGGATTGGTGGGATCTGGCCCAATCAGCATGCAGAGCTCCCATGTGTCAGTGATTAATTACGTGCGTTCTCTGCTGTGCTAACGAGCTTAATCAACTCCTCGTGATGGAGCTTTCCATTAACTTGCAGGGCCAAAGGTGACGCTAAATTGACTCCCCCTCTACCCACCTCCTCCCTTCATCGTCTTACTGGGCCCGCTGTTTCTGACAAGTTTCCTCACAATAGTTTTTTACAGGATGATTTTTCTTGCAGCTAATAGGTTTAAATTCTCACCTCTCTCCTCTGTTCTTTTCATTACATATAACTGTTTCACGTCTGTTACTAACCAGTTGCTCTGAGGACTTGATTTCATCTGTTGTTCTCCGTCTTCATCTGTGCCACTCTGTGTTAGGACAAGGCTGTGGGCTTGACTGACATGATGTGAGTGCTTCTGGAGCGTCAGATGTAACAGTGGGAGATTGAATCAGACAATTAATTGTATCTTCCTCGTGGTGCACACAGTGGCAACAGCGATGGAGTGGTGGAGAAAGCTTGAGGCAAACACTAGTTTCTTGTGCTTTCAGAGGAGTCTTTGTGCGTGCGTGTGGGTTTGCTGGGCATTGCATGCATGCCTGTGGGTGTATGTGTTTGTATGAGAGTGAATGTGTTTGTGACACAAAGAGATTAATTTGTTCTGATTAGGCATTCAGTTGATGATTATGTTTCACTTGCTAGTGGTGAAGAATTGAAGACATGATGGAGTCTTTTAAAGAAGATAATGGAAACCCTCTGGTGTTTTAATGGATTCTGATGTTAGAGCGCTAGCTGTGGTTTTATCATATCTGGTATACAATAAGAGAAAAGATTAATATGGTGGGGGGGTGGGGGGGGGG
>JAJHUR010139444.1:0-32500 GCA_027495735.1 Lutjanus campechanus
GGCTTCAGAAAACTACCTGTTATTGAGTCTTCTGGGATCTCCTGTTCTCCCTGTAATTTGTTGTCACTTAATAGAGCTGTTATTGGGATTCCTTTTATCATCGTGCCTTCTATTTCCTTCCATGCTGCAGTGTATGTTGGTGAACACAGGCAGACCAGGTCTCAGCTGGGCTGCATAATAATATTCTTGTAAGCAAGGAAGGCCCATTCCCCCCTTTTCTTTTTTTAATTGCAGGATTTTAAATTTAATTCTGGCCTTTTTACCCTGCCACATATATCTTGCTATTAATCTGTCCCATTCTACAAATTGTTGAGGTGGTATTTTAACTGGTAGACACTGGAAGAAGTACAGCATCCGTGGGAGAATATTCATCCTAATAGTCTCTATCCGGGAATTTAGGCTTAAAAAAGGAATAACATTCCATCTTTGTATATCAGATTTTATTGATGAATTTAAGGGGCCATAATTGACATCATACAGTTTCGAGAGGTCCCTAGGAAGTGTGACACCCAAATATTTAATGGATTCTGCATCGCAATTCCAATTATACTGGGTCTTAATTTCAAGAGAAGGATTATAGTTAAGTGTTAGTACTTGAGTTTTGTTTATATTAATTTTATATCCAGAAATTAAACCAAATCTCTCAAGCATCTTCATCAGTTTTGGGAGTGTCTGTGTGGGTTGTGTTATACTTATCAACAAATCATCAGCAAATAGGGCCAACTTTTGCTCCCCGGAAGTCATTGTTACCCCCTTTATATCCGACCTCTGCCTAATCCACTGACTCATGGGTTCTATAAACAAAGCGAAGAGGAGTGGCGACGCACAACATCCTTGTCTTGTTCCTCTTTCCAGAATAAATGAATCAGTTAGATCGCCGTTACTCTTAATTCTAGCTGTTGGTTTATGGTATAATGCTAGTTGTATGAAACCCAAATTTTGATAGTACTTTGTATAAAAATGACCATCTCACCGAATCAAACGCTTTCTCTGCGTCCAAACTTAATATCAATGTCTCCATTTTTTGTTGTGTAACTTGTCTCATAACGTGCAGTGTTTTCCTGATGTTGTCTTGGGTCTGTCTTTGTCTGACAAAGCCGGTCTGGTCCTTATGTATTAATTCTGGTAATATCAGTTCTATTCTCTTAGATAATATGATATGGAAGTAAATTAATTAAACGTTTTTAATAATGTTGGAATTAGTTGATCTTGCATTGTTTTGTACCATCCAAACCAAGTATTTCTGTCCCCAGACCTACTCAGATTCTACCTGTAGCACTGTCACATTATAAACAATTGTAATATGTTTGTACAAGGTGCACAGTAAAGAAACCACACATCTACAAATGTACAAATCTCGCAAGAATTTCAGAAATCAAGGGTTCCCTACTAGAAATGACTGAGTGAGAGGGTGCTCGATGCTGGTTGGTCACATGTATCAAGAGAGGGACAGCGTCACAGAGAGAGAGTGAATGATCTGCGCTTTTCTAGAATTAATGTGGCTGCCAAAGAACAGATGCTCCACTTCTAAAATATTGATGGTACACAGAGCATATCTTTGGGATAATGTCAGTAAATTCAAAAATAAAGAATTTGCTTATCCTGTGTGAATGCGGCACACGAAACACTGACATCAGGGGGTAATTTATAAAGCACGAGGTCCCCAGGTAATACTTGTCCCTTGTGAATAGAGCTTAAGATACATTTTGTTTAACCAAAAAAAGCTCTAATTGTAATTATTGTTGCTGTAAAAGTGTAATTTTAAGAGACACCCTTGCAAAACTGCAATTTTAACATTGTCATCTTCATTCAAATGCAACAGAAACAAAACAAAACGAAATAAAACTCACCTAAAATATTTTGTTTCATCTTTCCACTGTTCCAACAATCACCAACTCTGTTTTAGTTGAAATTAATTCTTTATTCATGGTGTTAGATGTGAAGAATCAGGAGAGGAGCAGGAGGGAGGTCGGATATCAACAGTAGTAGTGTGGAGAAACTGCATGTGGAGCCAGATTGTTTTCAAATTTAACTAGATGAATTAAGGGTTTATTATTTCAACCAAACCAGAGTTGGTGATTGTTAGAGCAATGCAAATACAAGGCAAAATGTGTTTGATGGATTTTATTTTGTTTCTTTCAGGTTTGAATGAAGATGACAATGTTAAAATTGCAGTTTTGCAAAGGGTGTCTGGTTAGTTTGGTGAGGCTAATAATTAAACAAAATGTCAAAAAGCTCTGTATTTGAAGTGATCCTGTCTATAATATTGTCAGACACACAATCAGAGCCTGTCGGTAGCAAAAACAAGCACTTTCAGTGAACGCACTTTACGTTGTAGCTTAGTTTTGCTTCTGCTGGCTGCAGCCCTCTCCCTCAATACAGGACTAATTTCAAAAAATGTTGTCCTCATTAGTCACTTAGACACAAATGCATGCTAAAATAGTGTCCATATTGAAAAATACCAAAGTCACCCTTTAAAGACTGGTTAATGATACAAAACCAGGTTGTAATTTAAATCTTACTTTTTCAAATGTCAAGGTACCAATATAATTAAAACTTTGGGAGTTTTAGAAACTTTTTTTGCTGCAAGTAACCTTTCACTACACCACATTTTAAGTTTTGTCTGGTCCCCCTATCTTTTACATTTCTCACCCTGCTCTGAGTAGACTCGTAATCTTTTAGTTAAGAAAATAGTGATGAATGAATGAGTTAATGTGGGAAGGCAGATTGAGCACACTGTCTGCTTCTTCTCCCCAAAATGTTTCTCTCTGCCCCCATCTCTCTCTGAAATAAGTTAACAAGGGTAGAAATGGTTCTCTGTCACCGAGATTGATGTTGTCCTTTCTTGTAGTGCACAGAGGGGATTTGTTATCCTCTATCACAGCTCCGGGGCTGCTTGAGCAGCCTATATGCCTTTACAGCGTGCTGCTGCTATCTCAACAGCAGCTGTCCTGGTGTTTGTAAGAGTTTACCATGGCTGTCAAAAGCTGTATATCATAATAATTAGAGACAGACGTAAAAATGTGCACATTTGTGGCTATGTGGGTCTGTGTGTGTCTGCATGACTGCTAATTGGATATCATTGCAATAAGTCCAAAACAGAGAGTCGCATACATTTTATTTTGAAATTGCATCTTTTCCCATCTCCTTCTGTCAAATTTACCATTTTTGATGGTTACCTGCCTCCCTGACAGCATGTTTCATTTTCGTTTAAGCTTTAAAATAAGCACTCACTTTAAACATTGAGAAGGAGAACACTGTTTGATTTTAATTAACTTTGACTCAGAAAAGAAAAAAACATTGTCTGATGTGAATTGACTTTGGCCTTGCACTCGACTAACCTTTGTCTTTGACAAAATCCCTCGTTTCCAATAGCAATTTTAGCATTCTGCTTGAGTGTGCAGTCTTTACAATTCCAATGGGGCTCTGTTGATTTAGTTCTGTTTCCTTGTTTGGCTTTCTCTTTGATTGTAAGCAGGGTGGATGTTTACTCAGAAAAAGAATAAATTAGCGGAGCAGAGAGGTGAGTATGGAGGGGGGAAGGATAGGGGGCAGAGGAAGATGAGGGAAAAAGAAGGATGATTCCTTTACTGTCAGCACCAGACACAAGGACAGGAAACAGGAAGGTGTGCATGCATAAGAGTCACTGTAGAAAGTTAAAAATGTAATCCTGAAGGTTTTTTTTTTACGTGAAAGTCACAGCACAAGAGATTTTCTTCAGTCAAATATATTTGAGAGATAGATGTTTGGCAGATTTTGTATGCAGAGTGCTGTGGTGAGGGATGAAGCAGAAGCCTGCCTTAGATATTCTACGAAATCTCTTTTTTTTGTGACTAATCTGCCAATTTCCTCAGCGCTTGTGGAGTTCAGAAAGAATACAATCAACCTTTCGCTGCACTTCCCTTTCAAAGTAGACATTTGAGATCATCTTCTTTTTTTTTTAGTGCTGTTATCAAACTTAATGAAAAGCCTGGGTCAACCCGTTCAGCCATTATAACAGCTGATGGAATATTTTTTGTATAACAAATTGCTGTTCTCTTTTTAGTAGACATCAAAGAAGACACATTTGGCTGAGCTCTGTTATATTGGAAAGGTTTTAAGAGACCATAGTACAGATCCAAAGAGACTGACCTTATCCTGTTAACCCGCTGCAGTGAACTCACCGTCTGTCTGGTGTTGGTTTAAGTGTCAGCGAGTGACTTTGTGTGCATCTGTGCCCACTCGGTGCTCTTCGAGCATGCACATTTTGTGTTTTTGTCAGCATATGCCTAACTGTTAATTCCCCTTCTCCCTGTGTGTGCCCTCTTGAGAGTTAATTGACCTCTGACTGATGAAGTGCAGACGGTGCAGGAGACTAATGGGATATGGAGGGTGAGGAGGTGGCAGAAGTAAGGAAAAGTAAAAGTTAGGAGGAAAGACGTGAGGAGAAATAAAGAAGGCAAAGTAGTCTGTAGAAGCATACAAGGAGGATGACGGAGAAGGTGAAAGTAAGGGTAGAGTAGTGATGGTTGGCAGTACCAGCTTGTGTTGCCACCCGTGGCCCTCCATCGGACAGCTGCGACCTTCATAAGGGCCACGGTGCATGAGCGAACAGGGTCACATACACACTCACACTCAAACACACATGCATTCATGCGAGATCTTGCGCTAACAGATGCTGAAAAAAACAAGCATTAGCATTCTCCAGTCGTTAACCTGTTAGTGATGAGTGGGGCTTGAGCAGAGAAATGGAGTGGTACCTCATACTTGTGAGCCACTTCTCCTCTCCTGCTCTCATGTGTGCGCACCAAGGACTTTGCAATGATTGTACTTAGACACACACTTATTAGGGATCTACAATATTGGCACGTTGTTGGCATTGGCAGATAAAAGCTTTGAAATTAAATATACGGATAAGGTGAGCCTTCAGTTATGCACATGTGGCACGAGTATGTCCGTGGTGTGGAGGCTTTTTGAACAAAATGTCTAAATGGATATCAAAGTTGCTGTCTGCAGTGACTGCTCAGCATCATTCATGTAAGAAGGAGCCAAATCACATTCCTTCAGCTACAGTTTTTAATATGCCATCTTAATATCGCAATCATTACAACAAATTAGGGAAGAGCAAAGAGAAAAAGAAAACTGTCAGAAGTAGTTTTCTTATTTTGTACATTTGTACATTTTGAAAAGCCTTGTATTTTATTTTGAAAAGTAGTGTATTTTATATCATGCATCTGCCAGTGGGCCATCATGATAAGAGAAGGCAGAATAAAATGAAGAGACGATATGTGCATATATCAACATTAGTGTCGTCAACTGGCCAAATTGAGTGAAATCTGAAATCCAGTATTATGCATCCCTAACACTTACATCACATAAAACTACGGCTACCCCCAATAGTCGATAATTAGAATTGTACGACAGAGCCCCCATAGTCAACTGAGATTCTTCCAGTCAAGCATTTGTTTTTTTCCCTGTAAAACAGACAGACGCTTTTGAAAATGCACAGTGACAACATTTCTATGAGCCATTAAAGGGAATCAAATATATTTTTATATTAGTTGCTGCGCTTATTAAAAAATATCCTCAGGACTGATGAGAGAGGGTGAAAGGAGTAGCTGGTAACCAAGTTTCAGCTCGTGTTTTTTATTTGTGTCATTGTACACAGAGCAATGTAACAGCATGACAGGCTGCAGACTTTACAAAATGAGTCTCTAAATCACCACAAACCACAAAACTAACTGTGATGGAGGCAAAGAAAGAGTGATAGAAATGTAGAACAGTGTGACACGCTGACATCTCATCCAGACACACCTGTGGAGAACGTAGAAGATGCAGACCAGGTGATGCTTGCTTGTTTGCTTTGTGCTCGTTTTTGCTACTGACAGGCTCTTATCGTATTGTTAGCATCTGACAACATTATGAAAAGGATCACAACACAACAGTGAAAGAACTTATTTTAAAGAGTAAGATATGGTTTGTTTAACCAGAAACTGCTGTTTGCTTTCACCAAACTCACTAGAATCATTTTGCATCATTCTCAGCTTCATTTGAACTTTAAAGAAACTAAATAAAACTCACCAGAAATGTCTTGGTTTGTATTTTCACTGTCCCAACAATCACCAGGTCTGGTTTGGTCTGAATGAGTCCTTAATTCACAGCATAACGGAGCGTTCAGTACACAGCGCAGGTGATGCTAGACAGCAGCTGCAGGCTCGGGTGAGACACTCCGCAGGTCCGCTGATTTATTAACTGAACTGTAGAAGAAAGCATACTTTTAATTTACCTTATTTTAAAATATTGATATTTTCACATCACAAATCATGAGGAAGGGTATTTAAATGATATAGGACGGCCAAATCTGATTTGACTAAGAAAAATCTTAGTTGGGGACAGTCCTACAGAAAATTTCAGACAAGACAATAGATTTCCTTTCTTTGGATTTCCTTTTCCACAGTTTATCCCAGTTATTAATCACCAAAGAAAAAAAATCAGATAAGGGATGATGTGAAAAGAACTTGTTTTGAGGGGTGGAGCATGAACACATGCAGTAGCTGAAGGGGTGTTGTAAAGGTGAGGGGAAGACTTGAGCGTGAGTGCGTCGTTATGGTACCTCTCTCTCTCTTTCTCAGCAGGTTTGGTGGGGCTTTGTGTTCGATCCCCATGGGACATTAACAGTAGAGAGCAGCTTCAGATCCTTTCAAGAATCCCCTGAGCTCACATCCACGCTGAACGCACACAAGCATCTGCACACACTGAGTTCATTGATGTATGTCAGTGTGAAACAAATGCTTGCAAACAAACAAAAACAAACAAAATTCTAAATCCATCAGCACACACACACACACACACACACGCACACACACACACACACACAGACAGACAGACAGACAGACAGACAGACAGACACACACACACACACACACACACACACACACACACACACTCAGATACACACCATCTGGGAGTACCATAAGTCCACTGTATAAAGAGCTCCGCTCTCTTGTGTGTGATTAGATTCCTGGGGGAGACAGCTAGCTGTGATGCAGGAGTTTATGAGGAAGCTTTAGCTTCAGAGTTACTCCCTCACAGTGTTGTTGACTTCCCATTGTGTGGCGTTTCCACCTGTTCAGCTTCATTTTCAAGTGAGTGCATGAGCAAATATGCAAGAGTGTTGGCGGTGATGTGCATGGTGAAACACGGTGACAACCACCCACTCTAGTTCCTCTCTCCTGTCCTCTCCGTTGAAGCTATTGATTTCTCTTGTGTGATATAAAGGTTGTTTCTCCAGTGTTGTCTTGATATGTGTCATTGAACTCCACTCTAATTCTGTTACTGTCTGTAGGAGAGAGAGTGAAATCTCTACTCAGCAGTCTAAATCATGGGCACAAGTTGCCAGGTTTTGTAAAGCACCCTTACCTCTCTCCCCATTAACTCATGTCTGTCTGGATGCCAGGTTTATAGAATCCAGTCCACAGTTATTCAGCTCTGCTGCCGCTGTGTGATATTTCTCGTATTTATTTAGCAGCGCTACTGTGCTGCTGCCAGTTTGTGAAAGTCTTCTCCTTCTTCTGTCTCCATTTCTGTGTGGTTGCCAGTGTTTGTGTGATACACCCTCACCAGCACCACAACCACCGCTGAGCCAAGAGAGTGAATAGTATTGGCGCCATGAATTCTCACTCTTGCCATCTGCCACCCAAACTGTAATTAAATTTCACTTATCTTTTTTTATGAAGCAGAAGTTAATAGAGCAGGCTTATTAAATCAGGGGATTTTTCACGCCAGCTGGACTGTCACTGGAGCTTGACTCTGCTGCACACACACCATTGTCCAATGTTTTACACACATTTTGGACATCAGTGCAATGACTTAAGCAGTTGTACTGGGTGTATCCAGCTATAATACAAAAGAAACAGCGATCACCATATAGAATTTTATACAGCAGTTAGTTTTAACGAAGTCATTTGATTGGACAAGAGGCATTTCATGTTCTAATAGCAGTTAGATTAACATTATGATGACTAACAGGTAGAGACAATTAAAGGAGGCATCTTGTTCAGTAATGATTCGGGGATTATTACTGTGCTATTCTGTCACACCTTTTAACCTGTCAAAGTACACAAAGTAGGATAGAAAAATAACAGTTTTACCAGCTTTTAACCTATTAACCACATAAAATACCAGCACTTACTAGCATACCTGTTACCATGGTGCCTAAATATATACATGGCTTATACAGATCAATTATAAAAAAAACCTTCCTGAACAAATTTCATGATCAGCAGATGGATGTATTAGTATTTATCATGCTAAAATAATACATCTGCTATCATTAAATCCTGTGGTTGGTTTGTTTTAATATGTTTATGTGTTGCTTGGCAACAGTCTCAGCCCAGTGGTGGAACTATTTGTGTTGGTGGAGCCAAGTAAATGATTACATATAGTCATTTATTAGTGTTAAAGCGACTACAAGGAGCTTTTCACATTTTGTTGATTTTGGAGACCCTAGTGGAAGAAGCAGAACTGCTTCCACCATAATAACCACAAAATATAATATCAAAAATGAAATGATCTAAATAAAAAAAATCCCCCTGCTTCTTTTTAATTGGCTAATATACTGCTCACTGTAACTTTGGCAGGGAAAATGTACACAAAAGATTTTTTCATCTGACCTAGTGGCAGACGTTAAGAATAACTTTCTCGTTTGCTCATGTAGGCCATATGGAGGCATCAGTATTAAATTAATTCTTAACCTGTTAAAAATTCTTTGTAGTAGTTTTAAGATTCAAGATTCAATTATTTATTACCATCTCAATGAAGAATTGACTGGAATTTGTCTTTGTGTGTGCTCAAACAACCATACAAAGACATATCATCAAACAAAACAAATACACATACACATACACATGTAAATATCCCACCTCACTCCACACTCACCCTGAATTACCCACCCTAAATTAACAAATAAATGGTGCTTACAGAGCTATATATAGAAGCAATATTGGTCTCCAGGTCATGTTGTTGTACTGAATATCTGCATGGCGTGATAATCTTCAGCCAAATTACAACTGTGCTGATATTCTGTACAACAGCACTTCCTCTTGTTTGACATTACTTAAATAACTATTTAACCAATTAAATATCCAATATCCAGACTAGTGGTTTTCTTTCTTTCTGTTCAGACATAATTCATAACTTAATAAAAATAAAATTCAGATGTATTTTTTTCCGGGATCAAAAATGTGTCGTGTGTAGGAGCAGTATGTATATATTAGTGTAGAGGTTCTCAACCTTTTCTAACTTAAGGCCGATTTCTGATTGTTAAAAAATGTCCAAAATTTCCAATAATATGACAAAAGAAGAGAAAAAAATCAACTGGGCTGTGTGATTTCAAAACATTTACTGTGCCTTTGGCTTCTGTCTGCCATTATGAATCCAAATGAAATATATTCAGGGTCATGTTTCCTCACCACATGTTTTTGAGGGTTAACTGCTGCAGGGTTGCCTACCACATCCTTTTTTCTCCAACAGTGGAAAACGTGGTATTCAAACATAACTGGTCATTGAAATCATGCATTTTAATTTGACATTTTTTATTCATGTGCATTCTTGTGTGTATTTAGATATAAAAGTAACTAGCTTTGTAAATTACCAACAAAAGAAAACTAGATTTTAATCTGTTTGTCAGTTTGTTACTAGAGGGCACTGATGATGATGATGATCAAGAGGGAAAGGGAGTGCACACTTGCAGCACACTTCTAAAAAGCTTTTGGAAGCTTTTAATCATCACCTAACCCTAACCCAGTTCAGAGCTGTGAACGTATGCACACTCATACGAGCAGAGATTGACCGAGCAAGATAAAGACATAATGAGTGATCACAGTTGAAACTTTCTGCTAAATTCCACACAGCTGGCCTTAAGCTCATTATTTATGTTGCATGGAGGTGTTCATGCAGTGTTAGTTAATCAGGATTACTCAGCAGAGCAACATTCGGACATGGCTGTGTCTAATCCGCTGTGAAAAGCAACGTGTTGCTCATTTCTCGGTGGGTTGCATTAATTATGCAGTGGCTAGGTGGACATGCATGACAGAACTTTATTCTATAAGTGCAAAGTTGTAAAATAGTGCAACATATGAAGTGTGATAATTCCTTCACATGTGTTGTATGATGCTTTAAAACAAAGGGGGATTTTCCCACCGGGTGCATATAAATGAGGTGCAGCAGTTATCTGTATTGGCATATGGTGCATGTGAAATGAGTTGGACAGTAAAGTCCATAATGATGGATTTCTACATGTGCATGCTTTTCCATTGGAGCATAAGGGGATAATTCGTTGGGGATTTCAAAGAATTAGTTTTTCAGTTTCCATAATTTTCTTTTGGAAGAGTCTGAAATTCTAATGATTCTAATCCTCAAACTCATTAAAACAGTTTGCAGTGCAGAAGCTTAACTTTCAAGGAGCTTAACTTTACACAGTATGCAACCATATATAAATAATGTAATGCAAATCAGATTAAATTAAATGTGTTTTATAATACACACATCATACATTATGTGTATATGAATTACTGCATCACCAGCAAGACATGCTGTCTCTAAAGGATGCTGTTTTAATCATTTTACACTATGGTGCATGCTCATGAACGGCTGGCTGTTTTCAGGCTTATTATCCAACAGGAAAAATACACTTTTAACACTTTTATATACTTTTTAAATGGAGTTGCTGAGTTCAGAGCTGCCACTTGGCAAAATGTGAAATTGTGAAACACAGTTTCACAAAATGAGGCCTACTTAATAGCAGCACATCATTACTGATTAGTAAAGTGTATTGGGAGAAGATTTGTTAATGTTAGTAAGTGATCCTTTTAATGAAGTTGGTTTATTACAACTTGAGACATTGAGCCTCTGCCCAAAAGAAGCCAGACCAATAAAAAAACTCAAGCAGTGAGACAGTTGTGCAAATTTTAAGCAAACAAGGTTAGCCAAACTCATCTGGAATAAAAATGAAGGTAAGATTGTTACCAGTCCATAAATTGTACATATTCATCACAGGTCAGATTATAGACCAACTTCTTAGCTCAGTATTTACTTACTGTACATGCTTTAATTGTATGGACATACAGTTTTTCTGTGTAATGAGGGAATATTAGTGACACTATCCTTTCAATCACATTGCCAACTACAATCTCTTAATATCCAACAAAAATGATGGCCACCACTATACACCTGAGACTCAAGTTTTAATAAACAGTTAAAGTCGTGTCAGTTAGAAACCAATGTAAGTAGTCATGAACAGAATTTAAAGCATCTACCAGCCCCTGCATCAGTTGAGTATTTTTTGCAGTCGATATTCTTTTCAAGTGGAGTTTTGTTGTGAAACTTTTCTGCAGACTTTTATTTTAACTCTCTGGCACAATATGTCCCTTTCCTCCCTCAGATTCTGGTCCATGTGGGCTTCCTGACAGAGGAGTCTGGGGATGTTTTTAGCCCCAAAGTGCTGAAGGGTGGTCCTCTGGGAGAAATGGTCCAGTGGGCGGACATCCTTACTGCCCTCCATGTTTTGGGACATAACCTCAAGATCTCCATGTCTGTCAAGGAGCTGCAGGGGTGAGTTACTTTATGCTAATGTTACTGAATGCTGGACTGCTTGACTTGTTACTGGAACTGGGTTTTTGGCAGGTTATGATGCACCTGATGATTCTGACTACATTTCTCACTCAGAAATTCAACTCTTTGGTCTATGACTGTATGACATCTCCCCTTCATGAACCAGTGTTAGCTTCTCTGCAGAAAACTATGAATGTATAGTTGTGACTGTAAAGCAGCAGATCCCAGCAGTGTTTAGAAAGTAAAAGCAGCTGGAATTAAGATCAAGAAGTAAGTACCACAGCTGAAAACCAGAATGAGCTTCCATCTGAACTGGTCATAACAGAAGTCAGTAGGTGACATTTCGCCACACTCTTAGAAACAAGGGTTCCAAAAGGGTTCTGAAAAACCCTTCAGAGGGTTTTATCAAGGGTTCTTTGTAAGACTATTCCATTAAGAACATTTTTCATCCAAAGACCCTATTTTGAAAGTGAGAGCTTCAATCTTTGAAGAGCTCTTTCGTCAAGGGCCTGTCAAGGGTTCTTCATACCATAATATAAAAGAGTTCTTGGTAGAACCCCCTGGATGGCTTCTAGATAAAACCCTTGGTTATTACAAGGGTTCTTGGTAGAACCCCTCGGTTGGGCTCCAGACAAAACGCTTGGAATATAAAAAGGTTATCGGTAGAACCCTCTAGATCGGTTCTTATTAACACCCTTAGACAGTGGAAAGGTTCTTGTTAGAACCTTTAGGAAGGGTTCTAGGTTGGACCATTACACCATAGAAAGGTTCTCTGTTGAACCTCTCATAGCAGGTTTTGTGTCAAAAACTTTCACAGATGGTTCTAAGTCGAACACTATAGCTAACACTATATACCTTCCAGAACTCTCTGAAAGGGTTTCGAGTGAAACCTTTAGAAAATGTTCAACCAGGAACCAAAAAGGCTTCTCCTATAGGGACAAGCCAAAGAACCCTTTATGTTTCTAGTTAGCACCTTTATTTCTCAGAGTGCAGTCGACTGGCTACTTCACGTCGATATCAGTATTATCCAGACAAGGAAACATGTTTGCTTTAAAAAGAGAAAGGTTATTGATCGGCAGGGTTGAGGCTATAGGTAAACAGTTTGATTACTTGAACCAGAGTCTGGTCCTTTCTAACATGTTTTGTCTAGTGTAAAAATTACTTTCAGTCATGTCATCCTGTCACAGTTGTATTTAACTTGTTTATTAGGAAGGACACAAAATGACCTCCGGATGAAGCTGTGATAACAAACCAATGACCTTTTATTGTTATGCTGATGTGCTCCTTTGCTCCCCCCATATTGTATTCACAACGTGTACGAGAGAATTGTACTCTAATTACACCCCATTCCCACTTAACCTAAAGATTAGGTATGAGGGCCCTAAGGTCCTGTTGATTTATTTGTCGCTGTATTGATCCATTATTGACACACTCCACAGCTTCCTGTCAGTGTGACTGCATTGGTGTGTGTCTTTTTATCCCCTGCGTCAGCACGCTTACATGTTTCTGCTGACGGATACAGCTGTAGAGCCAACACACACACACACACCCACACACACACACACACACACACACACACACACACACACACACAGATGGGTGGATGGATGTAAATCTACCCTGTTGGGAGAGGTCCCTCAGGCTTGTTCTGTCCAGTCTGTGCAATATCTACTTCATGACCGAGACTGAATAAATCACACAGGTTGTCAAGCTCCCTGAAGATGGATCGCTAATGCTGAACAGTGGAATTATGAATAGGAATGAGTCTGAGGAGACAACTGAGTCGTGCTGCAGATGTGAGACGTCTTTGTTCAGCCTTGATTGGGCCAATAGTCTTTGTCTTTCTGCCATCGTTGATCAATGTGATGACACATGTATAGAGTATAGATCAATAAAATGATGTCTACAGAGACCCTGCTGTACTCTTTTACACTGTGCACTGCCTGCGACAACTCCCACAAATCATAGAAGAAGTATTGTATTGACCCCCAGCCTTTGGCAGTCATTTTGTAGACATATAACACCTCTGCAGGGAGCAGCAGAGAGTGGGAAAATCTAGAGGCATTTTAAACTTAAAAAAAATGAGTTTAGAGATGGCAGGGACATCCACAAGGCTGAGTTCAGTTGTCAGACTTGTAATGGATGGCAGGATCATTTTTGCTGCATTCATGTCACTGTAATGTCTTGGGACACCCATTTAAAAATTGGTCTTCCTCAGAACCCGGGATTGGATTTTTTTTTTTCTTTTTTAAGCAACTGTGCAGTGTGATCTAACATACCCGCATGAAGAATTATTTTGTTCACCTTGCCCACATGAAATGGCTTTGGAGGGAAAAATAGCTTTTAGCTTTGGATTACTCAGAAAAATCTAATCTTTCTTCAAACTGCATTTGAATCCTGACTCAGTTCCTTTAAAAACACTGGTGTGAGAAATAGCACATTAGCTTTGCCTTTGATGTCAGTCCTTCCACATGGTTTGCTGAGGGAAAGTAGTACAGAGAAGGGTTATGCTGTGTGTCCAATTGCTTTTTTGTTGATGTGTCACTTTTTGTTCTCACACCTTTCATTTCCCTTGGTCCCTGCCCTCAGTAAGACAAAAAAAAAAGAAAGTTCTGGTTGCATTAAGGTGATAATGCAGTTTGATTGTCATTGAGTTCTACAATAAAAATAAAAATGTTGTTGCCCATTTCCAATGTCTCAACACTAGGGATGTATGCAACTAAACGATTAAATGTTGCTACCTTAGCTAGTCAGCACCGGAGATGCTTAAAATATTTATTTACATTTTTTTAATGCACAAGATATTACGCAGCATCGACCACTAAATGGGGCTGCAGCTCCAGCAGACTGCAGCCCCTGTCTCCCTGTGCTAATGCCCAGATGGACCGGATGTTGTAATCAGCAAAGCAGGACAGATGACATCTTGTTAAACCAGCAGGCTTTGCCAATATTTTGATCTAGAAAATGGAAAATGAGGTTTTATGTAGCCTGTGTCAGAATAACCTGACATATGACCACTGAACTGGACCAGTGTGTAACCACATTCAGCACACGAATGTGGACATCATCCTGCAAGGAGAGCAGGCTCTTCTAATATTAGCTACTCTTTGTTGCCGACATTGTTTACCCACACATGCGGTGACCCTGCCCAGTCTGAAAAACATATATAGTTGTCATGTTTTGTATGATAATGTGCAATGTTCATGATGCACGGTGCAAAGTGCCACTCTCAGGAGCATTTAAAATAAGATTTGGTATCTTGTAGAATGTGTTTAATGGCTTCTCTCAATACAATGTGATGCAATATTTTTTGAACAATGTTTAACCTTATTGATTAACAAATTGTGCTCAGTTTAGACTGTTTCCTGAGTATTTTCATGCTTTTTGTTATGTTTAATTGGGCAGCAAATCTGTATAGATAATACAGAAATTTCTTGCATTTCTACACAACCAAACCTCTTGGATTAAGTCAAGAAAAAGCCAGTTGCACTAGTCTAGATAGTTTGATTGCAGGTGCTATGAGAACCACAAATGCATCAAGAACAGTATATAATTTCGACAGCAGTACATTCCTAGTTTTAAACTTGCAATATATAAGTTCTGCCACTATGGCTTCTTTCACATTTAAACAGTAACAAAAGATGTAGTTTGATGATGTGAAAAAATGTTGGATCATGGGAGTTGTTGTTTTCACTTTTAAACAATCACTATAACTGGTGGAAATCTATCTGACATGACTCAAAATCATGTTGACAGAAGAGGTAATGTACTTTTATTCACCTGATGTTTAGTCACATTTGCTGACCTCCTTCCTTACCTTCCTTCCTTCTTCTCTGTCATATCCAACATATTCTGTATTTTCCTGGAAGCAACTAGTGGGCAACAGCTTGCAGGAAACACACTGTTACATTGCATAATTATATTATGCAAGATTTCTCTGCGTTTGACCGTTGTTAGAAACATTTGGGATAATAAGTAAGTACACATTTCAAATGTTAAATTATAGCTTTAACTAATTAAAAGTTTGGCTGGAATCAGTTGGCCAAGCAGGTTACACAATATATGCTAGCCTGTCCTTTCCTGTGTTCTAATTGCCATATTCCTTAAATATAATCTTGTGATTGCAGGGACTGAATGATGCTAACTTTATTTTTTAGACAAAGTGGAGTAGCAAAATCATAGCTTTGCTTCTAATAACTGAATAATGGGGATTTGTCCCACTTGATCTAATGCTCAGGTGCTTATTTCAACACACCTGTCAATGTCTTTATTGATCTGTTGCTCATCATAATGTGTAGAGGACCCTACAGCTACCTAGCATGTTATAGTTGATAATAAAAGAAATCAATTCTGGGCAAACAGGTGCTACTGAAAGGAGGATATACTGCTTTTAGCTATTAGTGGCATACTGATCCATAAGGTGCTCCTTTGTGTTGTCATGCTATGTAATTCCACCATATTTCCTGCCTCAGTACTAAGATATACACAGCTACATAGTGAAATGAAAAGCGTGAGTATTGGGTTTTCTGGTTGTTGGGGCTGTAAGATATACAGGGTAAAAGCATTATTTGTGAAAGAATGAAATCATCAGAGTATTCTCTCTTAACACAAAAAAATCCTTTATTTTCTGTATTTTCTCTGTATTCTCACATATTGCCTTTGTGTATATTCACATTGTGTCATGCAAATGCAATCATCTCATTTTGTCAGTAAACAGACAAGAAAAGGATGAAGCCATAGCGATAACACCTCAAGTAGCTTACAATCAACATTTCACACAAAATATCCCGCAGATGAAAATCAACAAACCCATTTGTGAAATTTCAAGGAACTCATTATTCCCACACAGATGTTTCTGTGTCGATCTCATTGTCGCTGCTGATGTTGATGTTGCTGTATTGTGGTACTGAACCAGAGTAAAGACATATAATGACATAAATAATATTCTATTACAGTAAATAAGTCCTTCAAAACTCCTGAAATTTGTTATTTGTCTCTCTCACAACAATAGTTTTAACTGTGGTCCCAGCGTACTTTCTCTCTCTCCCCACTTTCTCTCATAATATTCTCCATTTTTGTAGACATCCAGCACTTTACCCAGACAAATGGGCAGACAGACAAAGGTGTAACTGGACACACAGATAAAATAACAGATAAATGCTCTGACAATCTGGACAGGCAAGGCTGACCAAGATGAATGGAAAACCTGGCAGAAAGACAACAATTGTCCCAAAGAAGCCGCTTAGCTCAGTCCGCACGTAGTTTTGGAAAGTTTTCTATGTTTTCTTTGGGCAATAGTGACCAACATTAGCACATAGCTGAACAAAAAGTGCCCAGGATCCATCCACCTCCACAACTTCACAATGGTGTGTGTGTGTGTGTGTGTGTGTGTGTGTGTGTGTGTGCGTGCGTGTGCGCGCGCGCGCGCGCGCGTGTGTGTGTGTGTGTGTGTGTGTGTGTGTGTGTGTGTGTGTGTGTGTGTGTGTGTGTGTGTGTGTGTTCATACTCTGTGATACACTGCTCTCATGGCCACATCCGAGAGTAGTAATTGGCTGAGGAGGAAGCAGAAGGTAGCTGTAATTGGCCACTGAGGGGGTGATTTGGTCTTACTGTATAACAAACACCCTGATTTGTAGTTTCCATTCAGCACTATGATCAGGTGACTGGACTATTGACCAGTGATGCATGGTCAGATCACACAGGGACACACTAACATACCGTGGCAGGGCAGGAATTATACCATGAGCAAATGGCCAGTGCCATAGATGCCCCAGAGTGATAATAATGTCCCTTCTACCCACACAGCCAGTTTAGCATGCCCTGTTTTGAACTGGCAATTGTGTCCTTGTCTGTATAAAGGAAATTCAGACTTCTTCTTCTAAACATGTTATACATGTTAGAAAACAGTTAGACCGTTGAACTGTTGTTCACGATTTTTGTATTCAAGATTTTTTGGGTGGACCTGAAACATGGCTCAGTGATGTTTCAGAGCCATTGTTCCCTAACGCTATATAAGCCCCATGAACTGACTCATGAATTATTGGTTGGTTGATTTGGATTAGTGGTTTACAGTCTCATAATATGTGTTTGTATTGACTACTGACAGTGCCTGATTAGGCGAATTGTACTAATACTGCTTTGTCCTCATACAATGTTATTATCACTTACTGTTATTGAACCATTGGTTTTGGCCTTGGTGCCCTACATTCTGGCCACTATGTCCAATACATTTGTATTTATTAAAGGCCAAAGTGACCTTGCCCTAAAAATGATTAATTCCAGGCCTGCTGTGGCCTACAGATGATGGCTGAGAGTGAAAATAAGCTAAACAACCCAAGATGCAGTATATTTGTATAGATAAAAACTGAGCTAAACTGAATTACAAAGTTGATGTCTTTTTTGTGCTCTGTCTATATGTGCTTGTGTTGTCTTGTGGCCTGCAGGTCCTAATGTTACAGGGAATCATTCACTTTTAATCTCTAATGTTGTCTGTGACAAAGTAGAGACATATCTTGTTCTCAAGGCTGTCACTGTGCGGGTGGAAGGACTGATGAGAAAATATGTTGGAGAAGCCTGTAGGGGAGAAGAGGGAAGAAAGGGAAGTACAGCAAAGTGCTGAGTTGACATCTGTGGAGTCAGGGCGGGGACTCTTGTTATTCAAATATGCAAATAATGGTTCTTTGCATTGGATTTTTTTTTTTGAAAGCTCACTGATAAATGCCACCCCTTTGTTTTCAGATATTTGACTGTCCTTCATTTCTGCACAAAGCAGAAATTTTACTCACACTGCTTTCTGCCACATACAGCAGCACACAAACCTGACTTGATTCAATACAGTGTTTTTTGCATCTCCCCATTTCTGCTGAGTGTGCACTTCTCACAATGTGGACTAACTGAGTAGCTTGATGGAAATGAAGCTGAATTTGGTGCCAATTAGATTGGCAAGGCACCTGAGATGTATTAGTGCAAGAGGGAGAAAAGACAGAGCTCTTCCTGATCTACATTACAGACTCACGGGTCCAGATCAGTGAGAGCTGCTGCTGTCAGTGTGAAGGTGGGTGGTCAGCACCTTTTGTGCCTGATCCTGTTGCTGCTGTAGAGAGAGTATAGAGAGCACAGTAATACTGAAAGATAAAAGATCCAGGGAACAAATGTGTATGTTGGCCTTTACCTTCTGTAATGACTGTAAGAGTAACCCAAAGGCAGTAAGACGGTAAAGGTGTCATTATGGGACAGCTGACAAAGCAAGATGCAAAGGACAAATTAGAGACTGGACTGAATGATGATGCCTATACACTACATCAAGACTGCTTTGAATAACTTCAGTAACACCCTCCCTCTGCACTTTTCTGATGTCAGAGTAGGTGTAGCTGTGTCCGAACATATTGGTAACTTTCAAAAACCACCGGTCCTACATTCAGAAAAAGGCCAGGGTTCGAACTTTCTCATGGGAACAACCAAATCCAACTCTATGAATGGCTTCCAGATGAGACTGTATAAAAATGTACCCCAGCCTTGATACGAGCAAGCGAACATTAGAATGTTTCAGTTTTGCCCAACGGCCCAATATGGCCACTTGGCAAAGTTAACTCCAAACAAACATGGATGCCCCCTGTCACTAGAGTAACAACTACATTCAACTCACTATACTTACTGTTGTAACTCTATTTGGCCGTAGCTAGCCACCGAGTTGCCATTTGCTCACTTAGCTGTGTAGCTAAAGGCCCTAATATGACTGGAGTCCGGCCAGACCTGCTGCTCAGACCTCGAGACAGTCACCCAGGATAAGAGCGAAGTTAACACGGTGGAAACCTGAGACAGCGAGAGATGCGGCAGTGTAGCAGTGTAACCCCTGCTGGGAATAAGCCACAAGTTTGTTAATGCAGTGTTAACTAACACAAGTTTGGCTGGAGGTAACATTACTGCAGCTAGTAAGCTAACATTCATTAGCCAGACATGTTAATGTTTGCAGCTTATGTTAAAGCAGATAAACACAAGCACAACATAAGTTCTATTTTATTGCTAGTCATCAGTGGATTTGATTTGTTTGCTACTTCTTGTAAGTTACTTTTGTTATATTTTGTATATTGTAGATTTCTGTATTATGATTTTTCGTAGACAACAATATGGATAAATAGATATTTTCCATTTTATGTTGTTTTTCCTATGTTTTCCAAGTTGATTTTGTCCCGATTAGCAATTTAAAACCCATATGAAGTTCCCATGGCATTTAAAGGTGGGTTAAGTGATTCTGGAGAAAGACAGTTGATTGTTGAGTCTCATTATTTTGCTGAGTGGTCTGGTCTGAGCCACCAGCATTAGTATTTCACAACCTGGGAATGAGACTGAAGAATCAACCATCTTTCTCCAGAATCGCTCCACCCACCTTCAAATGTTCTTCCCATTCTGTGTGTGACTTACTCCGACATCGTGTGTACTCTCACTCCATCTTTCTGTTAAACTTGTGGTGTCAAGTTTCACAATCTCATCCCAACTGCAGGTAATGTCTCCGTTGCTATGGAGATCAGACTTAATGCTTTTTTGGGGTTGGAGGTGGAGAGATACCCAGTATCAGTCAATCAACACCCCCAATACAGTAGAGGAGAGAGAGAAAGTAGTGAAACCAGAAACTGGGATGTGCTGATAAGTGCTGATTGGAAAGTGGGACTGGACAGATACAAAGCCTGCAGCGGTGATGCATATTTGCTTTAACCTCCCCCTCCAGATGTGTGAGGGGTTGTAGGGTTTTTTTTTCTGGTGTTCTTTTGAGAACTACAGAAATGTGGATCTTCATATTCTCCAGTCTAGTAGTGTTTCTCAAGAATCAAACTGTTTTGTTTTTTTTTAAGGTAAAGCTGAAGTCCTGTTTCATTTAGTGAATCTCCTGTCTACTCCTATCACGCACAAGCATATACAGTTTTTTATGTATTTGTAAAAAAATAAAACAATGGAAACAGAACCATTTTCTTAGAATAGTTACATAACTGTATTTTGTATTTTAGTCCTGGTTTCACATCTCTCCAAATTACAAATTATTATATAAAAACACATGAATAGTAGTATGTAAGTAATGCCTGCAAGGATTGGTGCACTTTGCATATTAGTCATAATAAAAATACAAAGTCATGCATTACACTGCTCATGCATATGCCCAGTTGGACTTGCCTTTTCTTTTCTATTAATTAACCTCAAACTCAGCTAGCTCATTTACACCTGAAATTAACTTTCTGCTGGTGATTAGAGAGAAAAGCTACATAAAATCTAGGACATAGGGAAAGCGCTCAAGTGCCCTTTGAAAAAGGATACGTCTACCTTTATTAGGCAATTCCATCTTTCTTTTTTTGACCCTGATGTCACATTACAATGGCACTTGAGAGCCCAAGTGCTAATCTATTCAGTCCAAAGTACCTTTCTCTGGGCCCTTGAAGCACACTCGCAGCCCTCATGTGCCCCCTTGGTCAACCCAAGTGCCCCTCTGGTCTACAGAATTTCAGCTTTGATCAGCTTGGACACTGTGGAAACATGAAACCGACCCTAAACATAAATGTAACCCTTATTTGAGGTGTCTATTTCAAATTTTACCCCCGCAGTCTTTGAACCCAAATCCACAATAGCCCTCTTACAATCGAAGTTAGGTTCCTAAGTACATACTGTAAAACAAAACATCTAAAAAGTATTAGAAATTAGTTTTAATTCAGATTCGCAATATTGTCGTTGAAGTATCTGTACACTTTCCTTACATTGTTTTTGAATTGAGTGTGATTATGCTTGGACATTTACTGTGAAAATTATGCAATTGATTATGTAATCATATAAAAAAATCTGTCCGTTGTCTCACTCAAATAGTTGCAACAAAAACTCTCTGCTCCCACTTCGAGCAAACTCAATAATGGGGAAATAAAGCTGTTGTGTCACCCAGACTCCTTGGACAAAGACTTGCCAAACTTTGCCTTGCAGACCATGGGAATTGCTGGTCTACTGCCGCCTCAATCCACAGCAGGTAATGCTGGTTTGCAATCATTAAATCAGAAGTTTGGATCCAAACTAACATGTTTAAACACCATCACATCACACAATAATACTTTTTTTTAGGTGGCTGAAATCCACTGTCCACTGAGACTGTCTACAGCAGAACATTGCTTAGCTTCTGTGCTGGTGCTCCTGAGAGAGAGAGAGATGTCAATCAAAACATCATCTGCCTTGCCTACACAGTTCAAATGACACAGGCACAAGCAAAATGTCCTCTTAATTAAATACTTATGAACATTTATTTTCACTCAGATTTTTGCGGATGTTTAATGAGACACTCAACTTTGATATCATACAGTATATCATCAGTGTCAAGTTAGCTGTAAAATGTCATCTTTTCAGGAACTAAGAAAAACAGCCATGATTTCAGCTTTGTAAATGGTTTGTTTGGTTTAAGAAATGGGAGTACTGTCTCATCTCATAAAGGAGAACTTCCATTTTATCAAAAATTTCAAAGTCGTTTTCACAGGACAGGGATATAAGCCAAATGTCCAGAGGCTTTAATGTGACTTAATGCTGCTATCATGAGTTATAGTAACGCTGCTGTTAATGCAGCTATTAGTTGTAGTGATAATGTTGTAATGACTGATTAATGCTGTTGTCATGAGTTAATGCTCAAGGTCACCTATCATTGCTAATTAACTGTTTTCTAATTATTTGGTTTGTCACAGAAGTTGATGTGTTAAGACATTTCTGGATCACCAAGAGACAAGATAATGGTTCTCTGTAGTGGCTAAGATCAGTTTTTACACCTCCCTCACTGCGGTTTCTATAATGGCCATCTGTTCACAAATCTTTTGCACTTTTAAGTTTGATCAGTGCCATAAAACCTTTATGTTAAGGTTTTTATGTGCCTTTGTACACTGCCAGCTAGTTCTACCTTCATAGTGCTATTTCATCCCTGTCCTCTCTGTCTTGCCAGTCAAACTACTGAAACCAAGCTCATATAACAGGACAAATCTCAATCAGTGTCTGACTTTCCCACAGTTAAATCCTCTGATTGCTCTAAGCTCTTTCTCATTTTGAAGGTCAGCAGGTGAACAGACATCTGTTTTATCTAGCACAATGATGAATGTTTACCCTTCACACTGACATATTGTGGGTTTTATTTTCTGGTTTTCTTTCAGCTTTGTTCATGCTTACACCACCAAAGAAATATCAGACATGTCAGATCTTTGTAGGAAGGTCAAATCTGCTGGTCAGGACAGCTTTATATCTTATATGTTTTGGACAGGTCATCAATATTAAAAGCCTAAAGAGCCTCTGATGTCTAGTTGTGAAGCAGGGCAGCAGTGAGTGTTACCTTTGAGCTTTAAGCCAGTTCAGCAGAGCTGTTGTGTGTATGTGTGTGAGCTTAATCTACCGGTTATCGGTCAGCATATAACTCTGTCTGTCTTGTGTGAGAAGGAGCGTTTCATAGGAAGAGAGAGGCTCCATATGTGCCTGTGAATCTGTGTGTGTGCATGTACTGTAAAAGATCTAAAGCTAGTTTGCATCATAAGCTCATTGCTATAAATCTAGTGCTTTGGCCCAGAAATGGCTTGCATAACCCAAGAGATTAATGCAAAAAGAGCGATCCACTGAGGTTACGTAATGCCTTATAAAATTGGATTGGTCTTCAGACTCTCAGTTGCACACTTGTTTTTCTCTCTGTCTTGTGCGTGCTCTAGTTTGACCACTACTGCTTTTCAGCTCTCATTGTGGAAACTTTATTCCTTCCATTTTGTTGGTGTCTGCATTCGCTTTTGTTTAAAATTTTACATCTCGCTTTTCTGTTTACTCAGCATCAGAGGACTAAATGTGTCCTGATCTTGTAAAATGACTCTGAGAGGTCAAAGACATTGTAGTTAGAGGTTTTGGTTGCTCTCTGCACAGTTACAGCAAGGAAAACATGCATTTTCTCTCAGAAATTATAATATACAGAAAAGTGAATGTGTGGGTATTTGTGGGAGTTGTTGTTTACTACTTCTTCCTCTTTTTGTTCTGAGATGTTTCTGTTTTTCTGTCTTGCTCTGTTTGATTCTTTGCCTCATAAACCCTCCTGCTCCCTGTCTCTTTCTCATGTCCCTTCTCCCTCCATCACCCCCCATCGACTTGACTCCCTCCCTCACCTTCCACCATCATTAAAGTGAAGCCTGTAGTGAGACTGGAGTCTGTGACCTCAGTTCACCTCCTGCTCTCCCACAGGCTGGCTATGAGCTGCCTTATTATACCTGCCCCAACGCACATAAGAACACACATACACACACAATACACACATGCACATGTCTCCTCTTTAAAACCCTGATCTTGCTTTCCTTTCTTCTCCCTGGCAATTAGGCTCTTCTCTCTTTCCTTTTATTACTGCTTTCTCCTATTTTTTCATAATTTAAATGCTCTGTTGTGTCTGACTTTGTTGTGAACAAGGGGAAAAACTTGTAAAGCAGCTGACTCGAAACATTATTATATGCTTCTCTATAAGTGTGAGCGAAGAAGCAGCTCCGATTAAAAATATCCAAACTTTGAGTTATGAAGTGAGCGTGTATCCGATCTCTTTATTCGAGAGAACCTGCTGAGGTGTGTGAAACTCCTAAAGAGACTTGTGAGATAGCTCGCTCTTTAAGAGAAACGGTAGCACATTAACATTAATCAGTTGTGGGGGCTGTGTGTCTGTGTGTTGGGTTTGTGAGATAGAGCGTCAGCTTGTCTCTTTGTTAAAAACTGGAGCGTGCAAATGAGTAGTACGCTCAGTCTGCATCATTTTGTCTGCTTAAAATGTCTGTGTTAGCGGAAACAAACCACAATCCAACTCCTCCCCTCTCCTGTAGTGGTGAATGTAACTAAGTACATTTACTCAAGTACTTTACTTAAACAAATTTGAGGTACTCATAATTGGAAAATATTGCACTTTTTACATCACTACAGTTATTTAACAGCTGTAAGACAGACATCTGGTCAGTATCTCCAAAACACACACCAAAACAATCTAGATGGTCAATTTGTACCGCAGTCCCAGAGGAAAAATATGTTGTTGGTTTTTTAAGTTTGTATAGGCTAACATTAAGGAACCGCTTTCATCATGCAAACACTTAAATTCTGGAACAATTTGTCAACATGAACCATAAATATATACTGTTCCTGTCAGACACAGAATGAAGAGAATATTTAAGCTCTGTCAGTATGAAATACACATTTATGGGATCAGAATTATCCTCATTTTTGTGATCAATAATGAAAGTAATTATTAGTTGCAGTCCCGCAGTATACAAAATAGTTTCCTTTCTGTCTCTATCAGTCTGGCTGCCTCTGTCTTTTAGTTCTGTTTCTTTTCTCTTTCTTCTTCCAGTTGTTCCCCTCTATGCTCAAATCAATGTGCTTGTTAGCAACTTCCCAGATTTTTACCACATTTCATCACCCTATACCCTTACTTCTAACCCCTTACAGACACGCACGCAGCACAGACCACAGTAACACACACTTGGTAATGACTTGCCTTATCCCTTGTTTCAGATTTAAAAAACTGAAGGGAAAAATAGAGTTGTGGCCTATGGGTGACTTTGTCTTTCATTACTGGTGTTGCTTTGACTCACTTCTCTGCATGACATTACCTCTAATTGGTCGATGTGACACAACTGGGACTCAGAAAAATACAAATAGGACAACAAGCTACTTATGCTTTTTTAGCTGATTTAGCACAGTCCAAGTTGTACCTAAATGAATTTGTCTGTGGTATACATTTAGTCTTGTAAAGTTGGGTTTTTAGATCTTTAACACGGGGCCAGTTTTATAACATGAATAAAACCTTGATCATAATGATATGGTACAAGGTACCATCTGTAATGGGAAACAGCAGTTTGGACCATATGTGGGCTTAGTTACAGGAGGGATTAAATCAAATCCCTGAAATTTGATGGGTTGATAAATAAGTCAGTGTGGCTCAGCAAATAGAGTGCTGTGCTATACAGAGTTGTGGACAGAGGGATTGTTCATCTTCACACACGCAATCTACCGTGTTGTTAGATCTTGAGAAGGATACAGTAAATTAGACCTCAATCACATCCTTTGGAACTGTTTGCAAAGTTCTGGCCAGCTGAAATCTGAACACCCACTTCCTACAATGATATTGCCCTGCTCGCTACACATTAGCTTACAGTCAAGTCTGTTTTTTATGATGGGAAGGGGCAGCTTGTCACCTCAAACTGCATTTGATTGGATACATTTATGTAAACAAGTTCAAGGTGAGCCATCAAAAATATGTTTACGTTTTACAAGATGAAGAAAGAGAGAGAGGGGTTTTTTTTTGTGTAAAAATTCTTTAAAATGTTTGAGTTTTTGGGCAGCTAGTTAACATGTTGCAAGAGATAACAGTCAATACAGGAATACACGATAAGGTAGGTTTTTTTATTTTTATTTTACTGTATCTTTTAAGGCACAGTGCAGGATTTTATGACAATGTATAGACCCATATAAAAAAATCTGTCTAAATCAGCCAGGTTGTGAGGTTGATTAAAGCATAGCAACAGGGTTACATTGCATTTTTGTCTGTTTCCTCTGCTCTCTGTCTGTGAGAGCTGCAGAGAGATATACACACATACACATATGCAGGCAGAGCAGACTGAGGATCGCTCTGGCTATATTCACGAAATATTGCATTGTGCAGAGTTGTGGCTGTGTTTATTTGTACTTTAGAATGTAACTGCTGTGAAACAATCAGAAAATAGCATTTTGTTTCTCTGATTCACTGCTTTGTTCTCGCTAACAGCAGCCCCTGTCTTAATTCACTCTCTGGACTCATCTCTTGTTTTGTTTTTTTGTTTTTTAACTTATTGTCTCAGAATTCTCATTTGTGTAAAATGTCTTCGCCCTGGTCTAACATCAGTCTTTAATATCTCTCTGTATGGACCATTTTCACAGCAGAAAAAAACACAGGTGTAACTAATAAATATTAACAATGCTCTATTTAATTGAAGAGCCCAGTCAGCCACGCCAGTGATGCCTGGAACATTTACACTTCATGTGTCTTGGGCAGATCAGATAACTATCCAAGAAGCATTTGGCTGAAGTTGCTTGCATTTGAGCTAGATTAGAAACGATGTAAATGCATCCATCGTATGTAATCTCTGCTCAGGGACAGGGAGAAAAGCTGTTCCAGCAATTTCAACACACACAGTCATATAGAAGGCACAGAGCTGATCCCTGATCAGTTTGACCACAGAATGATCTGTGTAGGCAAGACAGTGGTATGAATGAGAACTTGTGAAGACGAAAAAAACTATTGTCTCACTCGTTAATGTGATTCATCCATGTGTTTGTGTGACTCTTTAAAGGGAGTAGGTTTGATTTTGACATTGGTGGGGACACAAAAGTGCTCTAAGGCAGCACGGCGGGACTTCTAGCAGAGATCAACTGTTAACCCTTTGTGTGTCATAACTAAACACTACAGACAGGGTTGGTATTGATAGTGACTAGTGGCTGCAGGGGCGCTGCCAGGGATTTTGGGCCTCATGAAAAGAAATCTTACTGGGCCAAGTCCACCATAGAAAATTTTGATACGGTTTTACATAAAACACTTTCTAATGATATTTTTGACTATCATTCCCATATTTGTGAAAAGAAAAACACGACAGTTAGTTGGTAGGGGAAGCACTGAAAATACAATGAAATTCATTTAGATTAAATTATTTGCAGCAAGAGTGATCCTCTGTATTCCAAAACCCATCTCTTTTTTAAATACTTGTACATAAAATTTTCTTGAGATTAAATACCTGAAAATACAAAACATAAATACAAAATAACCTCTTCCATTAAAATGAAATGCAATTATAATCTGTGGAGAAACAGAGGCTATATGGTTGTTGCTATTTAATCTTCTGATTTCCAGAAAATGTAAACATTTCTCTGATTGGATTGAGAGCAGTCACCCAGTCTGAACACTAGAAATGTTCTCTGTTCCTACTGCAAAGCAGGAGGATGAGAGTCCCAAACTACTGACCAAACATTATATTTCAGTGATCGTTGATGCTTTTTAAAACATTAGAATCATTCTGAAATAAATAAAGACTATAGGCTTTTTATTTCAGAACATTTTTTTATTCTTTAATGTTTTTTCTCCATAATAATTGATTAATTCAACACACAGCTGCTCACCTCCTTCCTCAGGGGGTACTTGGGCTTGTTCAGGTGGGGCAGGGGGGACTGACAGACGGCTGCTGCTGCTCTTGACGTGTCTGTTGGGAACATGCGTCATTTTTTGAGCAGAGCAGATAAACGTTTGCCTGCATTGATTATTTAACTAAAACAAGTTAAATATATAAATCCAGAGTTTTCTTCAGAAATATGAGCTAATATGGGGAGAAAAGTGAGCTAGTTTATAAACTATGGACAAAGTTAGGAATAGACAACAGACTAATGTTCCAGAACTTTCCATCACATGAACCACTAACAGACCCACCTTGCCTATGAAAGAACTGGGTGACATACTGTCGACCCTTCACTTCTTTCTGCTGTCTGAGCTTTTATTCTTTTCCTTTTTTGCTTCCTAACTTTTGAGGCATCCTGCCGTCTCCGCCGTCATTCGCTGTCTGTGAAAAGTTACGGTAGGGTCTGCAGCTGCAGCACGGAGCAGGCGGACTGAACCATTTTAGCAAATAGAGAGGGGGGTGGGCAAATAAACAAATAAAATTAGTGTTACCAATACATTGTAAATAAAATATATGTGTGATTGTAAGTTTATTACTGAGCGTCATATTATTTTGTCAGTATTATAATTGTATCTCTGGGGCTCTGGGCCCCTGTCAATCATGGGCCCTAGAATCATTCTCCTTATTCTCCCCTTTTCGGCGCCCCTGAGTGGCTGGATATTGGTAGGGACATGTCCCTAGCGTCCCTACCCAATTCTACGCCCCTGGACTCTTTGGATAGTTGTTAGCCAGCTAGCTGTTATTGCTGACTCTAAATTGTTTTACTGAATTTCTTAAGTGCATACTGAGTGAGTTATTCTTCTATTGATTTGTCATTTACCTTGTATTGCCATCCACCTGAAGTATTGTGCCAACCTTGATTTACATGCAGCCCAGAAAAACCAAGATGGATGCAATCAGACCTGTGATCTGACCAATGAACACACGTATACAGTATGTATCTTGGTGCAAGTGAAAGTGCACTAAGTCACATCTGAATTTTATTTCCTGTTAAAAAGCACATAATCATAGAAAGAATGTAGTCGTTATCAGTGTTATTTAATTTTAAAATATTTTAATTAATTTTGACTGCTATAAAAAAAAATAGGTCTGTTGTCCGTGTGGAGAAACACAGCAATTGACCAGGAGACACCAAGAGAGAGGGGTAGAGTGGAGAGCAGAGGCAGTAAAGGCAGACTTAGTTGTCTGAATACGTGACGGAAGGCTAAAGGAGGTCAGCTTCTAACGGCTGCAGGGCCAAAACAGTTGGTTCTGGCTGAATAAAGTGAAGGGGGAAAAAGCTGGACAGACAGGTACAGCATGTGTGAAAGCCAAAGTGTGTGTGTGTGTGTGTGTGTGTGTGTGTGTGTTGCATGGGTGTGTGTGTTTCATCATCCCAGACCCAAGCACTGAGGGCTTTTCAATCTCCTCTAACTTGGGAAACGGAAGCAGGGGAAGGGAATATAGCACTGAATAGGCTCCATGGCCCGGGGACACATTGAGCCGAGTTCCAGTAAAACCAACGCTATCAGCCATTCATCAACCTCCATTCCCTCACCAAGCTTTATTTCATAGGAGAAGTTGCCTAAGGCAGACAGAAAAAGGAAATAAGGAAAATGACAGAAAAGAGAAGCTGGAGGAAGTGTAATCTCATGTAGTAACACATCTAGCTTTTCCTAAAATGCCATCTGACTGACCCATTATGGCCCTGAACCCCTTTGTAAACTAGGCTTTTGTTGTTCTCTTGGCAAATGCAAAGTGGAGTTTGCTGACCCCTTAAAATGCAACTGCCTTACAGTAATGTTAGCTTATCACTTAAGAGTATTAGTGGAGGCTACCCATAGTTCCTACAACTACTATTTGAAATCAGACAACTAATACTACTAATTGCAAACTAATACTACTAATTGCCAAAAATGGTAAGCCTTCTGTAAAACTGTCTTTATAGAGGTTTAGCACTGATATAAAACTGCGGTAAAGCAGTGCGGTAAAGCAATCAATCAATTAAAGGCAGCTGGACTCAACCGTGATTCTTATGACCTAGAGTGGTGAGGAATCAGGTTTCCTGGTCTTTAAATGTCTCTGATTTTGGGGAAATACACAAAGCAAAGAAGGCATACAAAGCAGTTGCTTGGTTGTAACGTTATTTCAAGGCAGGATTTATTGGCGAATTGTTTTATGTGGGTGGTCTGTACAGATATTTTTATTCCATGACATTATTGTTAAGACACGTTCACATGCAGCAGCATTGAGAGCGTGCAATGTGATACTCAATTGTTGCATGGAATATAAATGCAAGATTCTAAATATTTAATTCATAAGTAACATCAGTCACTGGTATGTTTCATTACATTTCAGTGTCTGGATTCCAGTTGTTTCTGTGAATGTAAGTGTTTTCTTTAGCTTTTGGCAGTCAGTAAAAAGATCGCCCAGATTTCTAGTTGAATCCATTTGTACAGCCAAATACAACAGCTGTTTTTTTCATGGCATTCCAGCTGTGAAAACTATTGTTGCCACTTTTGCCACTCAGTGGGTGTAGCCACAGTGACTCCACCTCCTATGACATCATATGCTTACCCTCTATCCAGTGTTTGTCTGATGTAGCCAAAGACCCAGTGTATTAGCTTTAAATTTACTCAGCAAAGTTAATGGGTTTCTTTTTGTGTGTGTGTGTGTGTGTGTGTGGTTCTTTTTCCCAGGTCAAAAAAGGCAACCAAGTTGTAGCACCAAATTAAAATGATGTGTTTTAATTTCAAGAAAGCTGTGGGTCTGTTTCTGCAAATTAACTCTTCATATATAAAATATGGTTATAAAACAACTAGATGTGTCACTATAACTGCATTACTTTGGATAGTGCCCCATCAAACTTATCAAATAAGTTTGTCACAGCTAGTATCTTATACAGGGAAGGTTCTTGTGCAACTGAGTTAGATGACATAAAAGGTGAATTAATTTAGTGAAACATCTGGCAAAACATGATGGATACTGTAGAGAGAGGGACTAAATTCCTTCCTGGGTTAAGAGAAATAATGAGCCCTTGCATGGAAGATAGTGAACCTCATAATGGTTCTTAATTGGCTCTCAGTGCAATGGTGCATGACCACCACTGACAAATTAGTGTGCAGCACCTGCAGAGCAAGCACATTGTCATCAATTTTGATGTAGGGGGAAAGTACGTAGTCATGCATTAAAGGAAAATATCAATAGTAACATCATCAATTATGAGCATCATAAAACTGAGATCAATACAGTACACATTTTTTTCACATTCTGGTTTCTTGTCCTCATTTTACCACAAATTGTCTTATTTTTACTACTTTTATCAGTGATTTGTTAAGAGTGTAACAGCTTTATCTAGGTCCTAGGTCACTGTCACCACTCTATCCCACCAGAATATTTAATTTCATCTTTAAAACCTAAAGTATGCTAAATGGCATTCAGGCCAGACACACCAATTTATCATGTCCATGCAAAACACGGTTAAAAATGGGGTCAGAAACCTCTTATTATCCACATTTTCCTTTGGCAAAGACAGTGCTTGCCAGTTATATCAGAGCCCTTGTTATCTCCACTTTCACTGAAAAGAGTGCAGCTGATGTGAGCAAAGTCAAGCATAATTGGGTTTGGTACCTACATACTCTACCTCACAAGGCGTCCTCAGAGTTGTTAAGAGTTAACACGAGAAGCCAAAACATTTTTGCTCAGTGATGCTGTCAGCACCTCCTCTTCCTAATGGCTTAAAAAGCAACAGGCTGTCAGAGCCGGGCTCAGACTGATGTCAGTACACCTGATATTTCTGTGCCCTCTCCGAGGAGAAAATTGGGCCATTTTAGGGCAGCCAGCCTTGAAATTAGGCTGAGTGAGGAAAGGTGTTGATTTCACTGAATCTAAATAGATTGCTGTCTTTTCTCTCACCTTTACTTTTTTTTTTGATTTCTCATTTTGTCTCACTTTAGCCTTTTCCTCTCACTCTATCTCTGGCTTGTGCAGCAAATTCTGGGTAATAACTGAACTCAAACGGGGAAAGGGATTTATAAAACACACTGGCAGTTCTCTTTGTGGATGCCTACAATATCAGTGTAGACAGACACTGCTTCTTTACAGCTCCATCACCAGCAAACAGACATTGTGTTTCTGCTCCATTAGTCTGATGGAGAGATGTGAGCAGTCCATAACATCTATGTCCTACAGAAACCATATTCCACCACTTCTGTTTCTATTTCTCAGTATCTTTTGTTGAGTTAAAATCAATAAGACTCTGGATTTTAACCCTGGCTGAGACCTGAGCTAAATTCTCATGGTGAGTCTGAATGGACAGTGCAGCTCTCCCATTTCATGGCTTTTTTTTTTACATATACCACAGATGTGTCACTGCAGTATAATTCATCTTGATCCTCTTCTGTTGTGTAGTCGTTTTAACCTGAAAAGAGTTCATTTGGAAAATTTCCAACAATTCCTCTCAATAATCTCACAGTTTAGTTAGGTGCAGACATAAAAAAACAACGTAGTTATGGTAGGGTAAAGATCATGGTTTGTCTACAGCCATGCTAGCTGCTCTGTGAGGCAGGCACAACATTGCTTTGAACTAAATGCTAATGTCAGCTTGCCAACATGTAAACACTGAGATAGTGCTCAGTTTGCCATGTTCACTATTTTAGTTCGCATGCACAGTATCATTTGCTAATTTTCACACAGTACAGCTGAGCATGATGTGGGAATGTAAT